>OMLC01102553.1:0-11266 GCA_900302585.1 Regalecus glesne | reverse complement strand
GTGCCTCACTTGTGGTTCCATTTTGCTCTCTCTCTCTCAGGGCAGAGCTGGGAAAGAGGCTTTTACACCCCCACACCTCAGCACACACACACACACACACACACTCACACACACACACACACACACACACTTGTCTGAGCATGCAGACGCACACGATGTTCCCCCTGTGGGACAAATAAAGGAATATCTTCTCTTCTCTTCTCTTATTATCCTTTAGTCCATGTGTGAACAGGACGTGCATGTTAAACCCACAGATATAATGATAATAAAGACTCAACGACTGTCATCTTTATGGTTAAACCCCATCCAGACACGCTGCGCGCGGGTCTCCCCTCGATTCACCCCGTCAGACTCGTGTGTGAACCTGAGCCAGAGTCAATATTCCCTGTAAATTACAATGGCAATTTCAGGACTTGTAACATGTACAGAAACATTGCAAAGCGACAACGGTGTGAACAAACGGAGGAGCACATTTCAGGAGCCAGTGAGCCAATCACAGGGCTCGTACCTGCTGCCTGTTGAGAGCAGGTGTTGGTCTGAATTGAGGGGATCTGGTTGTAAAAAGTAGGAGTGTATTTAGCGAAGTTGAGAAAGCAGATCGACCCAGATATCACACAGAGTGCTGTGTTCAGCACACACAGAGGACGAGGCACACAGGCAAGTTGCAGAATGCCAAATCCAGAATGCCAGAATAACAAACAAGCAGATAAATGTGCCAAAGTTTACCAGGAGACATCCTGCAGACCGGGGACGAGACAGAAGGCACAAACACAACGTGTTAGCAGACACTATCTGAGTGAATCTTGAGGATAAGGCTGTATGAGGACAAACCACCAGCAGGGCCAGTCAAATCATCCCCACAGAGTAACAGAATATACGTTTGAAAGCAGCTTTAGAGTCGAAATCCTGTTTCCCAAACGTATAACTCTGAATATAATCCTAACCATATCCCCCCCGTTATTATTATCGTGGCTGCTAGAGCTAACCCCCCAGCCCAGCCTAACTCTCAGCTCCTATCTGATGCTATGGGGACTTCTTGTTACACACATGCATTGCTTGGATGAGACGCACAAGACTCGACTTAAACCATGTGAGTCTCCAACACGAGGGACTGGAGCCGGATCCAAGTGGTGCCTGTGGTATTTCGCAGAAGCAGATGATTTAAGGAATCTGTGCACACAGCTCGTCTTGTGTCAGAGCCGGAGATAAACTCGTATCTCAGCCTCCCGTAATGACAGCTAATACGCTGGCGTCGCAGTGTCATACTGGAGCCCATCTCAGCACTCATTGGGTGAACGGCGGGGAAACACCCCAGACATGTCGCCAGTCCATCACAGGAAAGAGCAGTTAGGGGAACAGTGCCTTGCTCAAGGACACTTCGACACGCTTCTCTGGAGGTGCCAGGCTCGAACCTGCAACCTTCAGATCCCCAGACGACCGCTCTACCATCTCAGCTACACTACCCCTTCCACACATCCTGAATAGTTACAACCTGGAATAAGAGGCTTGTGGAGTGAGAAGAAAGTGGTGGTGGGGGGCTGGTAATTGAAGGGCACTCTTCAGTTTCTTAGCCGCCCATTTGTTCATTTATCCAAAATGTGGAGAAGAGAGACACCGGCTCTTGCAGCACTTCTGCCATTGAGGCGTACTTGGAGGGTTAATTATGTGAATCACTACCTCTAATGGGTCCGGCTCAAGGCCCTGAAGCACCCGGCGAGGCTTCGGGCAACGGGCGCATTATAGAACAGTGGAGGAGTGTTTCAGTATTTGGCTGATGTTTCTGACAAAGAGCAGGCTGCTTTTCTAATTAGCTATCAATCTAGTCATCAAGTCGAGTCCATTATTTTTTTTGTTGAGCCCATTATCAGGAATTACGAAGTTAGCCTCAGTGGGCTTTATGCTGACACACCCTAGACCCTCACATCAGATAAGGAACAACTCCTAATCTAATGCAGTGTTGCACTGGCCAGGGCAGTCTGACATCAGCCAGCACAAGTCCCTGAAAATGATGGAAAGTCACCCAACCTGAAGCTCCACCTCTTCGCCTCAGTACACAGGCTCCTCTGATGCACAGCACCATGGTAGCAAGTCCCTGGACCCAGAGACCACCACACAGGATATAGAAGAGATAATTCACATAACTCTGAATGAGCTTCAGGGGCTGGAGAGCCATAGTGTGGCAAAAGATGCCCCAGACATGGGGCCGGACTCACTGGAGTAGCGTCGGACCCCAGGTAGTGGCAGCTGTGTGTGGGACCCCACCCTGGCTGGCCCCAGTGAGTCCCTATCCATAGCATGCATGCCATTGGAGCAATGGAGTGTGGGATGAGGCCAGACTACTACTACTACTCTCAGCTGCTCCCATCAGGGGTCACCACAGCAGGTCATCATCTCCATCTCTTCCTGTCCTCTACATCTTCCTCTGTCTCACCAGCCACCTGCATGTCCTCCCTCACCACATCATAAACCTCCTCTTTGGTCTTCCTCTTCTCCTCTTGCCTGGCACCTCCATATTCAGCATCCTTCTCCCAGTATACCAGCATCTCTCCTCCACACATGTCCACACCATCTCAGTCTGGTCTCCCTGGCTTTGTCTGAGATGTTCCTTTAATATACTGGTTCCTGATCTGGTCCTTCTTCATCATTCCCAAAGTAAATCTCAGCATCTTCACCTCCTCCAGCTCCTGTCTGTCTGCTTCTACTCCTGGCATCCTCGCCATCCAGCTATCTCTCCACTCACTTGTGCATGTGAATTTATTTAAGACTGTAGCTGTAATTGGGTGTTACTTCTTTAAAGTGAGTAGCATTACAACAAAAACAGTCATTGTTTTAAACACACCATATTCAGTTTGACCTTCAAGAAACCAAGGCAAGATTGACAGCTTATTACAGGGTGCCTGTAGGATCCGACCCCCTTATCTGAGCATTATCGTCTTTTTGCCCACAGTGGCTGGTGTTGTTGTTGTTGTTTGAGGGCTGGCAGCATGGTGAGCTCAAAGTAAAATATAGCGTGGTGTTCCGAACAAAACAGCTGCGCCGTCAGCTCTCTGTACAAACAAAGCAGGGCTTATCTGGGCTGACATAGTGCTTGCAGAGACCCTAAGACAATTATGGAGAGGAATGACAATGAGCACTGTGTCACTGGTTGGATTTAGGTCAGTTTGCACCATGAGACATATCTAGCTCCGCTCTGTTCCACGTCTTCCCCGGTCACGGCTTTGGCTAAACTGAAAAAAAGAGTGTCCTTCTGTAAAGAGACTGTTTGATATTATAAGGCTAAAGGCTTTGTGGTTAACTTCATCATATTTGAAATAGAGGTTTCATGAAGACTGCATGAGGCAAGACACACTCCTCTGTCATCTTAAAGGTGTTTCAATGGGATTGAGAGCTGTTGTTGACTTGTTAAATACTATTTAGAGCAAGAGAGAGAGAGAGAGAGAGAGAGAGAGTGAGCTGACTGACTGACTTCTTCGAATAAGGTGCACACGAGAGATCTTGTGCACCTTATTCAAAGTCATTTGTTTCATTATGTTAACCAGTTCACCCAGGGTGGTTGATCAAACCTGATCTACTCCATCCTCCCACACTCTGATTCCGACATCCACACAGCACTCTGACCTAAACAGGCTGAACATTAAACACCGACTTGACACTGACCAAAAGACAAGTTAATCAGTAGAAAGGTTAAAGGGGAGGAGAGAAACAAGAGATGGCGGATGGTACTTGGAGACAGAGTATCACAAGGAGAAGCTGAGAGATGGAGATTCAGGAGCAGAACATAGACATGTGAGGATGGGGAACATCAGGGGAGGAGAAGTATAGAGAGGGACAGAGGGAGTGAGTAATGGTGTGGGAAGGCTCCAGACCGAGTAAACACTTGTGTGGAGGGGGTGAAGAGTGACATGGGTAATGGGGAGATCAGCAAACACACCACCCTGTGGTCCCCTGCAGCTGGCCACAGTCCCAAGGTGGGACCTGCTCACCCCTATTGTCCGGACCATTGTTACTTATCTTAATTCAAAACATAGGTTTTGCGAATCCAACTCTTTCAAAACAATTCAAATCTTTATTTACACTTTTCAACATGGTGCCACTAAAGGAGTGTGCAGCACCATGGCAGACGTCATGAAGCAGAGACAAGGAGGTCACAGAGTTAAAGAACTCGCTCAACTTGCAGTCAGCAGAAATGGCAAAGGTCGTGAAACTAAGAACTGAAAAGACAGAATGCCGAGAAAGACGGGAGGGTCTACCAAATGAGAAACAGTCTGAGGACCCACAGCAAAATTCCAGCATGAATGATGTCATAGCAAGCAGATTGGAAACTAGGACATACGCTAGGGTGGAGAAGTCAAACAGGGGAGTGCTCACCAAGTCTGAGTCCTCAGTCCGTGTATCCAAAAAATGTTTGGTGCTTATCCTGAAGTGACAGCACCTTTTTCTTTGCTGGATCTCTTTCTTGGCTTCTCTGCCAAACGGATCTGCATTTGCCCCGTTCTTCCCTCGTATCACTCTTTCTCCTAGGACCTGTTTCTGACCCCGTCACTGTCAGCCAATTAAAAATCCCTTTTCTCATTTTGCTTGTTTCTAATAACAATTCTGTCAATTTCAGGTGGCGCAGCAGCAGAGCCAATGTTAGATATACTCTATGAGCTAAACTTGCAAAACCATTCACAAAAGCAAAGCTACACACATGTATAGCTGTGAACCCACACTGTTACGTAGCCTACACTCTTTGATGGAGCTTCACTATTCTCCCATCTGCTGGATAAGTCCTCTCAATGTGCCTAAAGATGACATAAACAGATGCTATATCAATCAATCAACCAAACAAGCAACCGACCAGTCAATCAATCAATCAAATCTTACTTTATCCAAACACATGGGTCCATATAGACAAAAAGCTACCCAAAAGAACCCAAAAACAATAGGAGTACAACACAGGAGAGGCCGCAGTAGCTCTGTGGTAGAGCACATCTTCATCTTCCATGACTGACCACTTACTCACTGAAAATTCCAGAATAGTTAAAACAGAGCAACGGAAATGCCCCAGCAGTGATATAACTGCATTTTAAAAACAGGGGGGAATTTGCAAGGTCAACCGAGGGAACGATGGTACAGAACTGCAAAACTTCATGAAAACAGGAAGCTGAAGGTTTTCTAGAGTCATGAAGATAAACAGAGTTTCTCTTGTCAAGTGAAACTGATATAATTCTAATGAGAGGTCTGTTCTACATGTCACGATAATTCCCCACGTTGTGGGGATGGACAAGGACTTAAATGGAGCTTGGGGCTTTAAGGCCGGATGCATCATCATAAACATCATTAAGTATAACAAAAGTAAAGGTAGGAATACAAGTCCATTCATTAAGTAGAGACCAATAATGGATGCATGAGCAGCCAGTGATGGGGAATATTCCACCTTCTGACACTTGACAAAGCATTATCAATCAAACAACATCGTTTGCCAAGTTAATGCAGAAAACTGGCATTGGACATTGCATCACATCTCTATTACCATCTGGAAGATATGTACCTGGGACTAGGATACACACCCTCAGCTCCTTCTCTGCACTCTGACCCACTTCAGGAAGTGGTATTTGTGTTCCGCCCCCCTTAATCACAGTCCAGGGAGGGTCCCCATTTGTCTGTGTTTGTATGTGTGTGTGTATTTTCTTTGTGTGAGTATGGGCTAGCTGAGCTAAGTCTAGCAAAGAAGGTGGGGTGTACTTAGTTTTAGCCATGTGGACAGTACCACTGAGTGCCAGTCTCTAAATCAGATTAACTGAATCCAGGATCAGTAACCAATAATTTGGCACCTTGGCTTCAGGACCGACTACATAATAACTCATTCAGATCATACTCCATCTTGAGGAGAGACACAGTCCTGGCTTGTTTTAATAAACTTACATCTGTTAGAGATTGTCCTAGGAATGAGCTTTTTAATATTTTGGGGTTGGGGCAGGATTATATCACTACAACAGTATTCACGGAACAAGTTCATGCTGAAGCAACAAGAAGGGAGAATATGTCACTGCCAACTGGCCGACCACCCCCCTTTAGAAAAATAAATTAAGGGTCAGTAGATTAAATGAGTTTTTATAGATATAAGTCTTATACGTCTAAAATGTTATAGTGAATGTATTTTACCTGAGTCTGTAGTGGCAGTCTACCACTGAATGAGGACTGAGCAGCTGGATCTCAACACACATTGGGAATACATAGGGTGCATTCATAGCTGTACTTAGAGCTGTCCACTTGTGACTAACAACAAGCAGAACTAGCATCTGAACCTTGACTTTGGTCTACAATCTCCACAGGTGGTGAACCAAAGGTCGACATGAAGGACACTGCCACCATGTCTATAGTTTCAAAGTTGTTTCTGGGGTCCGGTGAGCAAAGCTCTATTCTAGTCAAGTCAAGTCTATTCTTTATATGAATGGGACTTTCATATCTCGGATTTGTATGTCTTGGATGTTAATAATATTGACTGATAACATTCATATAGTGGTTTATCTTGAAACCCAAATTACTTCACAGTTGACACAATCTTTATTGAAAGAAGCGTTTCATGCAGTGACATCTTAGACTGAATGAGTGATGAAACCAACCATCCATCCATCCATCCATCATCAACCGCTTATCCAAAGCCAGCCTATCTCAGTCCTCATTGGGCAAAAGGCTGGGTCACACCATGGACCAGTCGCCAGTCCATCCATCACAGGGCAGAGCAGTCCGGGGAACAGTGTCTTGTTCAAGGGCACCCTTCTCTGCAGGTGCTGGGATCGATCATGCAATCTTCTGATCACCAGACAACTGAACTGCTCTACCCACTGAGCCAGGCTACCCGAGTGATAGAACATTTCTTTCAATAGACACTGTCTCCAGACAAACTGATTCAACTTCTTTGAGACTCATCCTAAATCTGACATCAAAATGAGGCATCTACGCAAACGTTCTATTTTAGATGAGCCTCAACACACTGTATTGATAATCCACGTGCATTTATTGCTACTTCAGTGTTGTACTTTCTCAATTCAAATCTCCCCAATACTATTTTACCTACTATGATAGAAGAAAAACTGGTAAATACTTTACAGTATATTTTGTACCTGCAGTGCATTGGTGCATAATTCAAAGTTTGGGGGATTTTCATTGAGTACTTGGAACTCTATTCAAAAGCTTATTCCGACCTTTATTTACCCAGGATAGTACGCTAAGCATGTGTACTCTCTCAGTAACGCCCTGCAAATTCACAATGTTCCTTCCATTCACACCTGGGACCTGACCAGTACAACCACATCCTTCACTGGTGGCCACTGAGCAGCTCAATTGGTTTGGTTGGGTGGTTCGGGGTCAAGTGTCTTGCTCAAGGGCACATCAGCTGAGGGAGAGGAGAGTCCCACCACACATTTTCTGAGGATCGAGTTGGTGACCTTCTAGTCACAAGCCCACTCATCATACCTTTAGGCCACAGTTGCCCCAATTTTCTTCCATCACCCACCAATGTGCATTAGTGAGTCCATCACAATGCTTACACCCAAAGCAAACACCCTCCGGCTGTGTACATAATGGATTCTGTGTTTCCAATGTGATGAGACTCAAATACAATATAAAACAAGATAAATTCATTTGAATGTCATGGTAAACTGAGTCCACTTGTGTCTTTAACTCCTATCCAAATTGGCCAGCCTCTTCCACCCACCTAGCACCCAGGCATGTTGATTTTAGCCAATTTCCTGGGCTAACAAATGTAGAAGGTTAATTAAATATAAGAGAAATGTGAAACTCATCTCTGACTCATGTCAGGAGTTTCCTCCAAATAAACATCCACGGTAGGAGCAACCAAACAAGTCTTTCATCCAGAGGCAGTGAAATGAAACGTGGAACCAACTGACTTGGCCTACTTGTTTCCAATGCTCATTGTCTGCTCAAATAAAATGTACAAGGTCATAGGTCAGAAACAGAAAATCATTTATTTTCTGATTTTTACAAATATGGATGATGGCAAACAAGTTTCAGAGATGATTGTATGCCTCTGTTTTCTTTCAAATGAACACTCGTGTATGATCTTCAGATATCAGTATATTCACTATCTTTGCTTAAAGAACATTATGTATTTATTTCACATGTACAATTGGTAAATATTAAGACTCCTCCACCCCCCACCCGTGTTGGCCTCACCCTCTCAGATACTGGTTCTGCTGCAAAGCCAAAGCAAACAGGCTTGTTGCGGTAAGATGACAGACTAGTGGGTAGAAATTACAACCTTTCAGTCTGTATAAATGCCAATTCCCCTGTGTTCAAAGACAAACAGGCACCTCAGGGAATATGGTGTAATGGTGGCCTGATTGTGAACTTGGTTGTTGTTGTGTTTAGATTCCCTCATCACTTCCACAAGAGGAAAATTGCAATTTTTGGCATTTGACCCATCCTATTGTATAGGAGCAGGGAGCAGCCACCATCCGGCGCCCAGGGAGCAATTAGGGATTCAGTGTCTTGCTCAAGGACACCTCAACATACTTTCTGCAAGACCGGGGGATTGAACCTGAAACCTTCCGATCACTAGACAACCCTTCTACCCACTGAGCTAGACCCCCTAAACTACATGTGATGTTATACTTGAAGCTGCTGGAGACATTTTATCATCGGTGGCATTTATTCTAGGCACACATCACTAAGAGTGTATCATATCGTGGCTACTATTCAATTATTTGAGACAAATTATTTTTAGAAAAGATCAGTAAATAAACACACAAACTACAAAAAGGCCTAGAAGTACCTAGAACACATCTGACCAGTAAAAACACTGGAAACTTCCAGGGGACATAAAAAATGATTTATTGTTCTTCATAATCAATAACTAGGGACAGTACAAGTTGGGTTCCTTTAATCACTGCCAACTGTGAAGAACCGTATACAGGAAACAACAAAATGACTGTTCAAGGAAGGCAGCAGAGCCCCAGCCTGTTGGAGGAAGTTCCTTCAAGAGACTGGACAAGGAAGCAGGAAGATAAAGAGTTTCCAGTATTAACCTCATAGTTTGATGGGTTATTTCAAGTTCAAATAAAATAACTAAATGTTTGCCCTTAAGCGAACTATACAAAATAAGAGTTTTAGAGTCCAAATACTAGAAAAATGAGTAAAACTTAACATGACTAAACCCTCATGAAGCAACTCTGTCTTTTCATCGAGACTGTAGTATCTTAGTGGATTTTTTTGTGTAAAACTGGGTTTTCTATCAATTTTATCTCACATGTTAAATGTGATGCTCACTGATGTCATGTTGATGAAATCTGATGCAACTACATGGAAGTGTGTTATGTTGTTAAGACTGTGGCTGACATCTGTGACACCAAGAGGGCCATGACCGGTAAACACTACATCAATCTGCACTAAGGTGTTGAGTTTACTTACTTGTCAAGTCGTCGTAAATAATTTTCAACAGAAAATAAATCATGAATAGATGCAAACATGGGAGTCTATTACCTACAGAATGCAACACTGCAATCTGTTGAATAGAAACATAAATAACCAGTGGAAGAATTACCACGTATTGACCGTGAAATTACACCAGCAGGTCTGGGGGACGAGATCTCTGCGCAGGCAGCGACGCAGAGGACGTCAGCCGACAAGACCAATCAGAAGATGCGATGCGATGACATCACAAACTCGTGCTAGCCTATCACGAGGCACCACGACAGTAGAAAACGATCGCAAGTCGCGACGCTCACGTCAATAGGACGGAGGATCGAGAGATCAAGGTTCCCAATCTCTTTTTTTTTGTTTTTTGTTTTTTCCAACCATAAGGATAACCCGGTGTTTGTAAAGTATACGGCATCTCGGGTGGGATTGTACAACATGGTCGTGGTAACAACGGGGACCGGGGGCTCCCAGAAAGTGCTCCTGATATCGGGCAAACAGAGCGGCTCTGCCGACGCGGCGCAGGGCGGCTTCAGCCGGCCCATCTCTGTCGTCCTGCCGCCGGTTTCCAACCAGACGTCGTCGGATTCCGACTCCAAGTCGTCCTCCACTCAGCCCTTGCGTAAAAGACAAAGGCTCACACACTTGAGCCCCGAAGAGAAAGCGCTCCGCAGGTCAGTTCAACAAACGTTGATTTTACCATAGAGCCACCAGTGGTTATTAACGGGCATTATATCCGAAATATAGCAACCCTTCGATGAAACGACAGAGTCGACATGTCGTCCACATCACTAAGAGAACTGACATACATGCTTGTAAGGATTATTACAACGTCTTGTGTGCTGCTGAAAACAAAACCTCACGATAAGCTTGAAGTTATCAAGATGTCTCAAAAGGCACACTCCTATCAGATTTGGACTTTGGCCAGGCTTGTCAAACTCCGTACGTGGCGACGTGATTTGGAGTAGACCCACCCTGTTTTACATAGTATGGGGCAGGACGCGATATCCTGGTATGCCTGCGTGGCAAAAAAATATGGCCGGTGATTGCGCAATGTCATGGATCCAATCTTGTCATTAGCTTAGTCAGCAGCTTGGAAAATGCCTCAAAGTGCACTTTCTCCCCCCACCCCTTCTTTCTACAGGAAACTCAAGAACAGAGTTGCAGCTCAGACGGCCAGAGACAGGAAAAAAGCCAAAATGGGGGAGCTTGAGCAACAAGTTTTAGAGATGGAGCTGGAGGTACCCTATCCCCTTCCTAAACGTTATTAAACAGTCAAGATGTTGATTGTCATTCCAGTGCAAGTACAGTTGTGTATAATTCTTATGCTGGGAGACTCTATTACAGGAATATGAGATAAAGATAAATTAGAGATATATTAATAAGAGGTTTGTATAAATACACGTATCTATGTATATTTGTATACACACACACACATATATACACACACATACACACACACACACACACATATATACACACACACACACAGACACACACATATATACACACACACACACAGACACACACACACACACACAGACACACACATATATACACACACACACACAAAACACACGGGAGGCAGGGTACTCAAATGAGTGAAATAATCCAGTAATTCTAGTGATGTTTTTTAATCTTGGGCAGTAGAAGTCTGTTTCATACCTCATACAATCATCAGCTGGCAGTTACTGGATTACACGCACACACACACACACACACACACACACACACACACACACACACACACACACACACACACACACACACACACACACATAGAGACAGGCAATAGAGGGATGGAATGGAGAAACCAGAAGCAGAAAATCACGGCATAAGGAGAGAG
>OMLC01102550.1:2522-17389 GCA_900302585.1 Regalecus glesne | reverse complement strand
TCAATTAGATTAGATTAGTTATTTCATGAATTGTTTATTTAGCTTTTAAGGGGTTATTGATTATATCACTTTAATGAAATTTGGTGATTTTGATTTTACTTGGGGGATTGCGTTTCTTAATTTATACCTTTTTTAACACATTCAAAATCAAACTAACATTATATTGTTCGTCGGCCACACAACCAAGGCAAGTGGAATTTGTTTTCGGCACAGCGTATAATAAGTTCACATAGTTTCATGACCTATACAGTCAGAAGATATCAGAAACAAACATATCACGCACAACAATAAGGTGAATGGTAATATGTATGCCGGTGGTGTGTGAGGAGGGGACTGTAAGGTAGAATTCAGAGTTCTGATAGCTTGTAGGAATACCGTTGGTAAAACGTATAGTTTTTATTGGACATACAGTGGAAAGATATGTCCCCATTAACACTGATACATCCAATAAGACAACATGAGACTTCACAAAAAATACCCAAGAATTAATATAACTTTGATACGGGGATTAATAAATGACATGGCGGTATTACGCCGTCATTGGTAGACTCTCTTTACGACAACGCCACTTGTGTTGCCATACCGTAAAACACTTTGTACGACCTGCAAGTGAAGAGTGCAGACAGAGAGAAGGCCCAAAAAAGCTTTAAATTTATAGACGATGAGAGTGGTATTATTAACACGCACTTTCCATTTATAGACAGCGTTACAGTCTTTTTCAAGATGATTATAGACAATGTGGAAGCTCTGAAGTCATGGCTGGCAAAACTCCTGGAGCCAATGTAAGTGATGAATTGTGATGACATTTAGCTAGCATACATGCTAACCAACTAGCCAGTGAGTTAGATAGAGCTTGCTCGCATCTGTTGGCAGTTTTTTTGCACGAGTTAGCCACCGTGGCTGCTAGCTCGCCGCCTTAAGGTACAGATGAGTTGTGTGCATTTTTACTGTTTCAGAAACGAAGTAGTATCTATCGATTTATTTTTTTCACAAATTGTACTCTAAGATTGTTAGAACTATAGCTAGCCAACGCTAATGTCACTTAGGGGAACTTAACTCTGTAGTTGGTCTTTTGGGTAGCTGAAGCACATCGCTTTACTTTGCTAAAGTATCTCTCTCTCTCTCTCTCTCTCCCTCTCAATTCATTTATTTTGTAATTATTCTGACAGTTGCTTTTCTTGTGCATCCTTTTGTTGAACTAACGAAGTATATCTCTCTCTCCATTCAATTAATTGTAACTTCTCCGACAGTTGTTTTTCTTGTGCTTAGCCTCTTGAACTAACAAGTGTCCTTCTGTTGTCATTTTTTAACATTACTTGACAGATGTGAAGCAGACCCATCTGCATTAGCAAACTATGTCGTGGCTCTTGTGAAGAAGGACAAACCAGAGAAAGAGCTGAGAGCATTCTGCGCAGATCAACTCGATGTTTTCCTACAGAAAGGTATAGGCTCGACACCTTGATTTTCTTTTTTTCTGTTGGTATACATTAACTTCAAGGGGATCTTTTCATAAGGTTCCAAGTCATTGTCTACGGGGTCAGGAAAAATGCAAATTATTCTTGTTCTCATTAATATATTTCAATAATTTTACTAATTTGGAGGAAGTTGGCTATGCATCTTTATCTGTATATGCTCTAACTAGACAAGTCTCAACTTAAAGCACCAGCTCATCAATAATGCTGCAGCAACATTCTTAATTAAAAGACAGCAGAGGTCCTGTGCCAATTTTCTTTGTAGATTTCGGAGTGGATTTTGCTTTTTACTTTTGCGGTTTGGCTGGATCAGACTTTATACATTGTTTATGACCAGGAGCACAGCCAATATCAGAGAGGGGTTTTATGTGAGATCTGAAATTTAAGACAATTAGGCTTTTACTCCCAGAGAGCCTAGAGCTTATAGGAAAGTTTAATAATTTTTAAACTCAGACTTGAGTAAAACATTTTTTGGCTTCAATTAGAATCGTAGAAACCAAGGCTTTAAATAAATAAATGATTTTATTTATTTATTTATATAAATATATAAATTATGTGACATTTACATTAAACTAATTTCACAATAAGCTGCCATTCTCTAATTTGTTCCATTTGATATTATTTGATCTTTAACCACTTGTAAGATATATTACACCGTAAAACCTAAGGTTATGTTTCTGTACTTTGTTTTCTGGGTTTTGCCTCCTACACCTTTTGCATGTTACTCGTTGACTAAATTCCCATCTCCTCGTTTCCTCTATATGTTGTTGAAGGGGACCACAAAATTATAAGAACAGAGAAACTTATCAGAAGAACGCTAAGGGGGAATCTCTTCAACTGGGGAGGATGGGGCACAAGGCTAGAGATTTTTCCAAGTGACGCTTATGCCTAACAATACAATTCATTGGTTTATTGCAGAAACAACAGGATTTGTGGATAAACTCTTTGAATGTCTGACATCAAAGAACTACTTGGGGAATCCACCTGCTATGGAAACTCCCAAGGAGGAAGTTAAGCAACCTGTTGTCAAATCTGATGTTTTAGAGGTAATTTATTGAAGTGTTTGTGAGACATAATCCTGGATACTTACAGCCTGTGACCGTACAGTCTTTTACATTAATGCATGTTTTACAGCGGTTCTGTTAAAGACCTGAGCTGTTCTGCACAAGATCTATTTTTTACAGCTTTCCATTGAGAAGATTATGTTAGAAACACATGAGTGTAACAAGGAAATAGAGTGACAAAAAAGAGGTGAATCTGTTCAACTGGATCAGATGTTTATTAAGAAACATTTCTTAATAAACTTCTGATCCAGTTTAACAGATTCACCTCTTTTTTGTGATTTCCCTACCTGGATTATTGAGCATGCATCAAGACAAGGAAATAGAGTATTTTTTTCTTCGGGACCATATACATGTAGAATGTATGCAGGTGTGGCACTACAAGGTTCTAAGGAATTAATATAGTATAGTTTTTTTAACTAAAATATATATATATTTCTTAAATCAAAAATACTCGTATTTCATACTCAAAACAACTTGACTCATAATGTCTTTATGCATGCTCAATAATTCAGGTATGAAAGGGAGTCAAGATCACAGAAAGTTGAATCAGTTCATCTGGACACAATGTCATTGAGAGAATTGTTTCATCACTCATTTAAGTGACCTCATCTAAGGTCATTTAAATCGGTGATGTAACATTTCTGTCAATTGAACTACATAATCTAAGCTCACTTAGATAAGTGATGGAATGTTTCTCTAAATAAACATATCCCGATGTATCGATTTCAACTTTCTATGATCTTGACTCAAAATTTGATGAACATTTGGAAGAGCTGAAGTATTCATTCATTTGTTTTTTCTCTCTCAAGCCTGAGATAGCTGAAGAGGAGAGAGACAACAGACGAAGGAGAAGTCCATTGAGAAACCGCCCTGACTTCAACGACTCCAGGTTCAGCTCAAAACTTTTAACTTCCATGCTCATCATAAACGACTATCCATGTGTGAACACTTTTCAGTGGGCTCCTTGCAGTGGGTGGAATTATCGGTGGCATTGAGCCGCGGTGGCTCAGTGGGTAGAGAACATGCCTTGGAGTCAGGTGTTGTTGGGTCGTATCCCACTGTGTAGCTCAGTAAATACGAGGCTTTCATCGTAATGCACTTTGATTGGTCACTAGGCTAGAAAAGTGCTACGTAAGAACAAACCATTAACCATTTATGAAAGCAACACCCGTTGTGATAATTCATCACAATGTTTGCTATTTCAAAACAAAAGCATACATTATTGCTCCAATGCTAGTGATTGGCAACAAGGCTAAATAATTAAAGGGTAGCAACAATGCACCTCATGTGCTGATGAATAATCAACAACAGTGTTAAAAGGTTTCTGTCACTTTCCAGCCACAATTTGTTGCTTGCATGTGTTGCATTAGCATGCAGCAAAAAAAAGTAGGAGTCCTCATTGATGGAAAATGATATTTAATGTAGGGGTGACTCAGTGGGTAGACATTTGTCTTGCAATTTTAAGATTGCAGGTTCCATCCATGTACCTTTAGAGAACCATGTCGAAGTGTCCTTGAGCAAGACACTGTTCCCCTAATTACTCTGCCCTGCGATGGATTGGCGACCTGTCCAAGGGGTTTTCCTGCCTTTCCCCCAGTGAGCACTGAGATAGGCTCCAGTTCCTTCAACCCGACTTCCGATAGACGTACGCGTGTGGGTGGGTGTGTGTGTATGATCCAGTAGAATGTTGATGTAAAAATGATACCACTCTGACAATTCTGCTTTTCAGACTTGTCTATATGAAATGTTGTTTTTCCTCATTTCATTTTAAACAAATAATTGGCGACCTGTCCAAGGCCATTTACCTGATGAGCCTCCAGTTATCCCGCGACTTGTCCTCAGAGAAGAGGTTGACAATGAATGAGTGGATGGATGTTGACAAATACACAGGACTTATATTATTTGCTGCAGACAAATAGCATACTTTATCTTATGTGCTAATGGTATATAGACAAAATGCCACTCCCCTGAAGAGATTGAGACATCGTAGGCATACAACAAAATTACATTAAAAATTATTGTAGATCTTTATCTCCGTTTCCTACTGGTCTTTTAATTCAGCCCTTGAAATAGGCTATCTCTGGGTTCCTTATTACTCTCCAGTATGTCTACTGCATAGATATGTTAATGTCTTCTGGAAGCACATCTATATCTAGAGGAAGAACCATTTCCCACAAGTCCCACATTTAGTCTGATTAAGGCCCTTGTGTCTAATCAGGTTTCCCTAGTCTCCTGTTAAACCGAGATCATTGCCAAACAAAATAAACAACCCAAAAAATGTCATTAACCTTACACTAAAATGTAAAGTTAGCAGTCCTCTTTGAGCATGCATGGATTACTAATAATGGAAAGCAGCCTCTTCTTGTTCTTGTTCTATATTTTCAGTCATAATGCACAAGTGTATTGCTAAAGGGCAATCATGAGGATGTCAACTGACCACAGATAGATTCTATTCTTTCGCTGCCCTGTAATTGACATCCACTGTTTCTAAGGAGATTAATATTTTATCCAAATGTATTGATTTACATGTATAATGGTTTGGGTTCCACCATTAAGGAGCCGGGATGACAGGAGGCGGGATGAGCGCAAACGGCGTGACCTCGAGCGACATGGGAAAGGAGGTGGAGACCCATACCGGGAACGTGAGCGTCATGAGCGTCGCAGGGGTAGTCCCAGGGGGCGCAGCTACAGCCGGAGCCGAAGTAGGAGCAGCAGCCGAGGGAAGAGCAGGGACCAGGAGCACAGAGGCAGCAGAGGTGAGTGAGCTCAGTAACCCCCAGCCACACCCCTCCTCCACTACAAAACTACACTAGAGGTTAGGCGGCTCCTCTGCTCAGTTTACCATTTGTCTCCTGCCTCTGCTGCTGTGAGAAGCAGATAGGGTTACCTTTTGTGAAGTGGTTACTTAGTGTTGCTTGAAGCCTGTGAAGGAAAAAAATGTGGACAGCATTGACTCCTTGGAGACTAAGCTACACTGAGAGGAACTGGCCATATTACCGACAAGTTCAATGTCCGACAATGGGTGTTTTGTGATTATAGCACAAAGCTGTTCATAGACATATATAGGATTTAATTTGTACCATTAATTATTCTTTGATAAAATGGGTCATAATGATTAATCATTCACTTCATTTACATTTTATTCAGTCAAACTTGTTTTTGTATCAAATTGGGATTTTTGTGTTTTGTTTTTTTTAACAGACTTCAAATTAAAGTTTGAGGCAGACAGGAAGGATCCTGAGGGCTACAGCTCCTCCACCACATCCAGCTCCCAGCAGCAGCACCCCAGCCCTCTCCTGCCTTTGCCACTTCCCCTCCCACTACCAATCCAACAGCACCCCTTCTCTTCTTCCACCTCCTCCTCTTCCTCCACTGGAGTCTCAGGAGTCGGGACGGTTTCTGTAGCAACACCAGCTCACCTGCCTGACAGCACCACAGACAGCTGGTCCAGTTTTTATGGTGGCCAAAGGAAAGATGGCGTAGGCATCAAGCCGTTTAAGAGCAAGGTTGTTTCACTCAAGCAGCGTTGCCGGGACTATGATGGTAAGAATACAGTCGTTTATCTCCCCTTCAACCCCCACATCAAACTCTATTTATGTATCTTTATGCATGACCATTAAGATATTATTATGCATGCTTTGTAATCTAGGTAAGGAAATCACAGAAAGTTGAATCAGTTCATCTAGATGCAATGTTTATTGAGAGAAATGTTTCATCACTCATCTAAGTGACTTCTTTAGTCTGAACTGACTTTAGGTATCCACAGCATTATAGATAATACAGTTCTTCCCAGTGGATTGAGACCTTGTCATAGTGAAGAAGCTTGCATGGTCCTGAGATCCCAAGAACAATATAGTCTGGAGGTATGCTCCTGATAGGCTCACCCATGGGCATAAGGTAAGGGGGGGGTTCCCTGACAAAGAGCAATCCAACCAAGACCTCAATAGTGAAACAGGCAGAGGATGATGATGGCTGACTTTAGGGAATCAGCACAAAAACTCAGAAGGCAGATGAAGGATGCAGGAGAAATGGACCCACAGTTATTTTGGACTCCATGCTACTGGCCACTGGATCCTGACCCAGATCTGTCAGGGACCGTTTAGTGGCTGTCTGCACCAGTCTCCCCAAGTTAAACTGTCACGCACAGGCATCCTCCGTTAAGTGAATCTACCTAAACATCCTGGATTAAGTTTTATGGAAACTGGCAAGTGGTGATGGGGGCAGGATTGGGAGATCTGGAAGCCCCTAGTCATGAGCCAGCATATCAAGTGGTGGGGGTTAGATTCAGTTGTTGCAAAGCTCTTGGAACAAGTTAGAAAAAGTCTTTTGGTAGCTGCACCCACGACTGAGCAGCCCGCTTTAGGATCCACTCTGCTCACCCACCTGGGGGAGGGGCTAGAAAAATGTGCCTTAAATATAGCCTCCCGTAAACTTCCTGACTGGATTAAGATAAAATATTAGTTTATTAGTCCCACAAGGGGAAATTAGTAGTGTTACTATGTCTAGAGGAATCACCGCATGATGTCAGAAACATAGAAATATGACCTGGAACCTTGAATGTGTGCAAACTGAGGGATAGGATAGTGCAACCCGTGACATACCGAAGAAGAGATCCACGATCATTGCTAGCAAACTAAAGAGATTTCAGATTGACATAGCTGCCCTTTCTGAGAACCAACAGGCAGACAAAATACAACTGAAGGAGAAGGATAGCTACACTTTCTTTTGGAAAGGAAAAGTTGCTGATGTGCTCGGGATTCATGGTGTTGGATTTCCCATCAGGAGTCAAATCATAAACTATCCATCTGAACTTCCTGTGCGAATCCATGAGCATCTCATGACCACCTATTTGGTGCTTGCAAACAACCGGATGGCTACTTTAGACTGAAAAAATAAAAGAGACGTTCTACACCTGTTTAGACACAACACTGCCAAGTATCCCCAAGGAGGAAAGTGACAGCACCACAAGGAGAGAAAAGAAGGCTCAACTATCACCAGCAACCACCATCACTTCCCTTTGCCCACACTGCACTAAACTATATGGATTGCGTATTTGCCTCTACAGCCATCTGAAGACCCACAAGCAGAAACCCAATGGAGAGGACTGTCATACTCACTTCAGATAGGTAGAAACGATACAATGGCATAACGAACAAAACAACAAGTGATTGCTCATTCTTTTGGGTCATTATGCACTGAATTGTTGATCGAGGCGAGGATACCTGCAGTCAGTTGAGACTGAAGAGGTCACTTGGGTGAGGGATAAAAGTTTCTCTCATTGTTCTATCCTCTCCAGATGAACTGATGCAACTTTTTGTTACTATCTATATGGTACCTTTTGTACATAAAAACATAATGCACTTTACTTTTGAACAGATGCAAAGATACTTAGTATACAAGGAGCAAGAAATCTGTAAAGACTGTAAATATAAATATGTCCATCCATCAATCGTCAATCGCTTATCCAAAGTTGTAGAGTTACTTACTCAGGAGCCTATCCCAGTGCTCATTGGATCAAAGGCACAGAAACACCCTGCACAGGTTCCCCATTTGAATCGAAGGACTTTATAGGTCAATACATATAAACCATACAAGGTGTATTAAATGTATCAAATTTTTACTTTTATGTGTCAATGTTCCCACAATCAGGTGACAGGCATGGACTCAACTCCATGAATACTGGGATGACATTCAGCCCTTTACTTGTGCCCCAATCCATAGTGGTTGTATCAGAAAGGGTACCCGACATAAAATTTTGCCAGATCATCGTGCAGATTGAAATGATCCGCTATGGTAACCTGTGCGAAACAGGCAACAAACTAAAAGAAGATGTTATTTGTTCCACAAGGATCATTGAACACCTTTGTTTAGTTCGTTGCTAATGACTTTGTTCCCCTAAGAGGGATAGAGACCAAAGAAGGGATAGGCAGGCAGGTTTAAAATGCCATCCTCTAAGGGACACGAAGAGGCTTTTGCTTCTCCTACGTCCCCACTGGCACACAGTGAGCATGTCACTGTAATTTCCCCCTGTGAGACTAATAAAGGAATATCTTATCTTATCCTATGTCAACACAACCTAATCTTAAGGAAGCTGTTAGATCAGTGGTCTTCAGGGGCCTCCTGTACTGCAAGTTTTCTTATCCACCCAGAAAATTGGCTCATTTTTATTTAGCATCTTTTATTTAGCATCATGTTGCTTTACAATGTGTACCTCACATTTACCGAGCATGGTGATTAAGACCGGATGCCCTGTCCTGATGCCCTGCAGTGGGATTGAACCCGCAATGCCTTACTTGAAGGCAGACACTGTACTCCTCACTCACTATAAGCCCCAACACAGTAGCTAATTAAGCTCATCTTTTGTTATTAGATGGCTCTAATACCTGACACAATAAGTGAATGAAATTAACTACATGGTAGAATAGAAAACTAGAGGTACAAAGCAGTCCCCGAGGACTGGCTTGAGAACCCATGTGTTAGATAATGTCAGTTTTCAAGGCTTTGCTGGTTTTTTATTGGATTATCAATGCTTGTCTTCCTTTCTATGATTACTCTTGCTCTCTCTCTCTTTCTCTCTCTCTCTCTCTCTCTCTCTCTCGCTCCCTCTCTCCCCCTGTTGTTGACCAATTTTTCATTGTTTTTTCTTGTTGAATTTGAGACTCAGAACATGTTGAAGCAATATCGCTTCACAGTTTAAAAGATATTTTTTAGTAATCTGCAGGTGACTTTGTATTTTAATTGTAGAAATACTTTGTTGGTGATGATGATGATGATGTAGTTTTATTTTGAAGTTTCTCTCTCACTCTCCCTCAACCCCATGCACATTTATTGACACAGAGAAAGGGTTCTGTGTCCGTGGCGACCTCTGTCCATTTGACCATGGCAACGACCCTCTCATCGTTGATGATGTGACCCTGCCTGGCATGATTCCCTTCCCTCCCCCGCCTGTTATGCCTCCCACGGGGCTGCCTATGCCCCCCATCACAGAGCCTCCTCCCTCCCTCAGGATGTCTTCTATGCCTCCCTACAGCCAGCCACCTCCTCCTGGTGTATTCCCCTTGACTGGTGAGTGCTGACTTTATTCAGGATCATTGGTCTGCCCACCCACTATTTGCTTGGGTTAAGAAATAATGTATATCCCAGACTTTGAATTGCTGTTTGTTTGTTTGTTGTGTTTTTACTCGTCTAGCTGGTCCTGCGACATATTCCAAAGACTCATACAATATAATTTTGTCAGACAAAGTGGTCACTTCAAGTAAGGATGACTGGGGGCCTCTGGTGGCATAGGGGGTTGCCATTGTTGCAAATATTCCGCAGTCCTTTGTGAACGGTGGTCATTGCCACTGAAGGTGCAGTTAATGACCCAACTTGCATATGAACCCAGCCTATTGTTGTGTGGCATCGATGTACTGTTTATAAGGGGGGGGGTCCTTGTAGTCTGCTCAGACTGAAGATGTCACCTGTTTGAGTGACATTACATTACAGGCATTTAGGAGACGCTCTTATCCAGAGCGACATACAAGTGCATAGATTCAAATTCAAGTGACGAAAGGTTTCTTAATAAACCTCTGATCCAGATGAACCAGTTCACCTCGTTTTTGTGATACTAGCTTTGAAACATTGTAATTATTGTTTGGCTCATGCTTTTAACTTTTTTTTCCTTTGGAACAATCTACATGGGTCCCTAATCTAATACATAACCTCTCTTTTCCGATTGTACCATCCACTATGGAAAATTATGTGTATGTGGTACCAACACAAAGCACAGTCTTTATTGGTCCAGTTGGTACCTCCCATATTGGCAGTGGTACCCTTAAAGCATTGATAATCTATAGCCCTCTCTACTGTAGAACTATTTTTAAAGGGCTTGGTTTGAAATCATAATCATACATTCATATAATCAGTCACTCACCAATATACAGTTCAGGTAGAACTTGAGTAATATCCCTTGACAATTTAGACTACTACAGCAGAATATAATTGGAATACTCCATAGATTAGGGCGCAAATGGACAAAATGTATTGTGAATATAGATGGTCATCTCATTCGCTTTCCAGTGGATCAATGCAAATTGGCATAATTCACACTGGTTTACTTCGACTTTGCTCTGGAGTTAGCTAGGTGTAAATATAAATATGTGATGTACCATAGACATTAGCTTGGGTTTGTGTCTCCCTCAGGACCCCCGCTAATCCCAACCAGTGGGATAGACACACCCAACAACCAATCGACAAACTCCTCATCCTCTCCTATTGGACCTCCTGGTGTGGGGCTGCTGCCTACTCTTCCTCCACCTCCACCTCCTCCTCCTCCCTCCACCTCAACTTCAACTGTGTCTCTTCGCCCCCAATATATCCAGTCTGAATGTAAGCAGTGATGCGTTTTCTATTCAGATTGGTACTCTTATCTTTCAAGGCAATATTGGGGGGTAGCCCTTCCACATGATTTCCCTTTCATTGTGAATGTCTTTGCTTGACTTAAGAGTTGTCCCTTTTTTTAACTTAATGTGTGCGTTTTCATTATACGTTTCTGATTTATCTTTTTGCCAATACTCATCCCTAAATCCCCCATTTTTTCTTCATTTTGTACCCATGGCATTAGATACTCGGTGCTTGACTTAAAATACCTTCAGACTCAAGTGACGACTATTTACCACAGGGTAGTGTGGTTGAGACAGAACAAGCCATCTGCTGACTGCAATAGTGTTGAGTATTTTTACCATGACCAGCTTCATTAATTCAACCAAAACAAAATAGAGGCTCATCAAATGAGTTTTTGTTAGTTTTTCATTTGATCTTAATTGCAAACTAAGACTTTTTTGTTTGTTTCTATTTCAATCAGACCACAGTAACATAGCTGTAATTCAACACATTTTTCTTTTAAATAGCATGTTTTTCTCCACAGACATCAGTGTAGTTGAGTCTAATGGGGATTATCACCATGGTATCACCATGATATGATACAGGCTTGTAATTTCCTCTGTTTGATGGTAGTTCATACAAAGCCACATCCACTGTGCTTTGTGTAAAGGAAGTGACTAACCTACCAGCTTTACTTTTCCGGCAAAGTCTCTGAGATCCATGAGAGTATTCATTTTCTTATTTTTATTCGCCTTATTTTACTTATTTTACTTACCATTACTTGGAGATTTAAAGCTCGTTGAAATTTGTTGACATAATATTGCTTAAAGTTCCCATGAAACTGCATTTAGGTCAATGCAAACGTTTGATTTGACTATCGTGTAAAATTAAATAGAACAGTCAAGTGTGATTTTGTGAGGGGAGTTTGATCAGATTACATTACATTACAGGCATTTAGTAGACGCTCTTATCTAGAGCGACGTACAACAAGTGCATGGAGTCAACAGCCAATAACAAATATCCAAGCATTTTTAGGAGGATGGGGACATGGATATATTTGTAAATTTCAGATCGGTAATAGCTGATCACTCTCAATCTAACTCAGTCATTTGACTTTTTTTTCTATGACTGCAAGTGCAGTAAAAAATGGCTAAATGTTTTCCAGGAAGAGAAAAACGTTAGTTCTTATGATCACCAAAAACTTTTCATCACTTTATAGAACATAGTGTTAATTAGATGTAAATAAAGTGTATATAAAATTAGCAACAATAAAAATATTTTTTTCAATTCATGGGACCTTATTCATGGGACATTATTTTTTCTACAAGTGTTTGTTTGTATGTTTATTTGTTTTACATTTTTCTTGATTTTCATTAGATAACTATGACCCTGAAGGCTATAACCCTGAATCCCCAGGCTTGACGGTAGCAACTCGAAACAAGTACCGCCAGTTCATTCCTCGGGTCCAGACCCAGCGGTCCAATCTCATTGGGCTAACCTCAGGGGATGGACAGGGCTCAAGAGGTAAATACAAGAATGCATGCAGCATTAAGTGTCTTACAAGTCAACATGTGGAATATAATGAAGAATTGAAATGTGCAATAAGGATGTTTTAAAATCTAACCAAACAATTTGCAAAAGAACAAAATATGCAATTAGTGTAATTTAAAGCAATTCAAACAATGGTCTTTTTAAGACATGATTTAGAGCAGGGACTTGAAGTAGTAACTTCACTGCCGGAAAAGGAGTCGGCTTCAAAGTCCGGTAGCCACTGAAAAGGTGACAGAATATAAAATTCCTGACAGCGGGCTACTTTACATATTCAACACTATGTGAAAATATTTTCTGGGTTAACTGATAAGATTTGGAGAAACAATAATAAGGTAGCAAAAGAGAGAATTGAATGATGTAAACTTGAAAATCACAATATGAAAACCACTACTTTCATATTTTTCGTGTTTAAGCTGTGGTTTATGGGCTCCATAGCAATGACTCAGTATTGATGCAATCTCTGACAGGTTGCAGAGCTGGATTTGATACGTTGCCTAACTGCAAATGATCATTATAATTTGCATGTGTGTGTGCATGTCTGTTGTCCAGCTGCCAACATAGTGATCCAGACGGAGCCTGCCATTACTGCCAGTACACCCAGCACAAATGTGACCCGGTTCAACACAGAGCAGGACAGCAGGAAGAGAGTCATGGGGCCCAGCAGCATGGATGGGCCAGCTGCTAAAAAAACATGGATGGATAAGTAAGACTTTATAGACTTGTTTAATTGCCACAACATTTTCTTCTAAATTTAGATTGATTTCTCTCAAATCAATCCCTCTACTGGCTGATATCATCAGAATTATCTTCTTTTATTTCTTTTTTTCTTTTTTAGGCCAAGCTTTAACAACCAACATAAAACCAGCTTCCCTAAGAGAAATCACTATGTCAACACCAAGCTGGAAGTACGGAAGATCCCCCGAGAGCTAAACAACATCACCAAACTCAATGAACATTTCAGCAAGTTCGGAACCATTGTCAATATCCAGGTAACATGAGAGAAAACCTGTTATAGCTTACTATCTGCAATTCCATAACAATTAATGTTAATACATAATACACTGGTTTAATTAAACACAACCAATGCAAAATGTCTCAATGTAATTGGTGCTGAGTCATCAAGGCATTTTCTCATAAAGGTTTTATACAACACACTGAACAAAACATAGCAGGACCTCACACTTATATCTGGCTCATATCATTTGAACTTGTCTCCAGATTGGAGATGCACACTCAAATGGAAAAAAATAGAAATATCTTTTCAAGATAGGTCTTAAAAATATGTTTTTCATGTATCCGTTTTGCATTGTTTTACCTAAATATGTGTATAAATACCTTAATTTACATCTCTGTTCCTTACCAGGGACTTGAGTAGCTCACATTATTGACTAAGAGCTGAAGATGACATTCAGATGAATGTTGAAACATACTCCTGTTTTTTAAAATCTACATTCAGATGAAATGATTCCCCCTATTTTGACCCTTTTCACTACCTGGATTATCTAGCTTAAAAAGATACGTTTTTTGAGTTTCTTCCACATAAATTGATTACTTTGTAATCTCAGCAAATATTTGAGTTTTTTCTCATAATCCTACCACTTTAATCTCAGAGAATATCCAAGATTTTTCTTTGTAAATTTATGATTTTTATCTCATAAAATTCTGCCCCTCCTTCCCCTTTATAGATTCCTATCACTGGTGATGAGAACTGGTGCCAATAAATACCCATGGTCACTGCAGCCATTTGAATGCCAAGTGTCACCTCTCATACTGAAGACAGTTTTTTTGCGTGTATTAGTAGGATTTTTTTCCAGCGGGAAAGGGGCATGAGTCAAGAATACCATCTGTGCAAGCAAATGTAGGTCCGTAATGAAGTTTTATTTGTTTTATCATCCATCCATCCATTGTCAACCGCTTATCCGAAATCGGGTCGTGGGGGAACTGGAGCCTATCTCCGTTCTCATTGGGCGAGAGGCAGGGTACACCCTGTAAAGGTCGCCAGTCTATCACAGGGCAGAGCAGTTAGGGGAACAGTGTCTTGCTCAAGGACACCTCGACACGTTTCTCTGCTGGACCGGGGATCGAACCTGCAACCTTCCGATCGCCAGGCGACCACTCTACCCACTGAGCCATGCCGCCCCTATTTGTTTTATCATGCAATAAATAAATAAATCAGAATGTATTTCCATCCAGGTGGTGTTTGGTGGAGACCCAGAGGCGGCACTGATCCAGTACACGGCCAATGAAGAAGCCAGACGGGCCATCTCCAGCATTGAGGCTGTTCTCAACAACCGGTTCATTCGAGTCTACTGGCACCGTGAGTCTGGTGCTACCACTGGTACCCAGCAACAAGAACCGAACTTGGGGACCCAGACAGGTGGAACGGGGCCAGGCCACAGCCAGGGACCACAACATACTA
>OMLC01102545.1:10163-50205 GCA_900302585.1 Regalecus glesne | reverse complement strand
GGGAACATGAAAAAATAGCATTGTCAGAAGTGACTGAATTGACTTCGTGGCTAAGCAAGAGTTAATGGGAAGCCAAGCAGGTCATAGATCAATCAAACATAGATGTACCTTGCAACTGGTTATCAGAATATCCCAGAATAATACATTTGAAACCTTGTCATTTGACCTTCCCTGCTCTGATTCACCAGACTTTTATAAGAATTTCATTTGGTTCTTAATTAAGTTTAAAAAAAATATTCATAAATGTTTTTGTTATTCTCTTCAGTGTTGTTAAAATCATCTTTATTTTTACCTGACCCTGATTGACAAAATAAAAAAGGTAAATATAATTCATCAATTGTTAATTCGTGTTTTTCAGCAATGATCCTCATGTACATGACATACACCTGGGGGAACCATGTGCATCAGGAAGGCAAGAGGAAGAATCCTGCAGACTATGAGAACGACAACTAAATATCCACTGCCCTTCTGACTTTGAGTCTTCACTGTTTTGTTTAAGCTCTATGTTTTTAACCAATAAAGACAAAATATTTAAAGCGAAACGGTTTTTGGCTTAATTCACTGAATTACATGAGAGTATTTAAACTGAGATGTAATTCTTGGCAGATGACATTTTTATAGTCGTATAACAATTATGAATATTAAGTCTAGGATTCTTCAAATAGAGCAGATATGAGGAAGATGAATGAATTTAAATACTTCGGGTCAACTGTTCAAAATAGAAATGTGTGGATCTGTTTGTACTCTGAGTAGAACGGGTACCAGCAAGAGTAAAAGGGATATTTAAAAGATGGAAGGTAGTGAGACCAACTGTGTTGTATGGTTTGTAGACTGTAGCACTCGCAAAAAGATGGGAGTTGGAGCTGGAGGAGGCAGAGTTGAAGATGGTGAGACTTTCATTGGGCAAAGGACAGGGTTAGGAGAGTGTATTCGAGGGACACCACAGGTTGGATGGTTTGGAGATAAAGTAAGAGGCAAAATTGAGATAGTTTTGACGTGTGGAGGAGAGATGCTGATATTCTGGGAGAAAGATGCTGAATATGGAGCTCCTAGGCAAGGGGAAAAGAAAGGCCAAAGAGGTTTATGAATGTGGTGAGGGAGGACATGCAGGTGGCTGGTGTTACAGAGGAAGATGCAGGGGATGGGGAGAGATGGAGATGATGGTCTGCTGTGGTGACCCCTATTAGGAATAATAGTAGTATATTCTTACATTTTGTTAACTGCGTTTATCCCATCCTATTTTATAGTACCAGTGGGCAGCTGCAGCGTCCGGGGAACAGTTTGAGGGGCGTCAGTCTTTTACCCAAGGGCATTTCAATACGCTTTCTTGAGGAGTCAGGAATGGAACCAGTAACCTTCCAATTACCCGCTCTACCCCTTTAACCATGCCACCCCTAAAAATTAAAAACAAAAACGTTGGTATGATACGATCACTCGTATACAGATTGTAGCCATCACTGGAGTCAGTGAACGCCTGCAGATGAGGTGGTTTGACGTCATTATCCTTGTCCCTTTACGTTGAAACGGGCAGACCGGAAGTGGAGCTTGCGGTGGCAGCTGTACGAGAAGATTCCTTTGAAAAGCTCTTTCTGCTATTACACAAGACCCACCGGCTTGCGAGGAAGCTGCAGGCTAGACAAGCTTTCATGGAACAAGGGCGGATGAACATCCGTGAACTTGAGAAGAACGTGTAGCCACTCCAACAATAAGCACTTATTCGCGTCATTTTCGCTCTTCGTTGTGATTATTGTACACTTTACCTAACTGCGACTTGTGAAGATGTCCGTTGTCGGCTTCGATGTTGGGTATCTGAACTGCTATGTAGCCGTTGCCCGAGCCGGCGGCATTGAGACTGTCGCCAATGAATACAGCGACCGATGTACACCGTAAGCATGAATCGTTATTTTTTTGTTTAACGATTTGAATATTTCCTCCCACTTTTCAAGACGAAAAACTGGCGTCTCCATTGTCAGGTGCTGAGCTAACGGTTGCCGGCTAGTAGGGAAACAGCACGTGAATACTTGTGGCTAATGCTAATGCTAACATGTTTCGGCGAAGCCTATTTGAGTATTTAATAGTTACCGGTGTCCGCACCTCTGACGATGGATGGTCTTGTACTCTCACTACTGAGTATAAAGCTTGATCATATAAGGCCAGAGAATCCCCGCTCGGTTGAGGTTCCAATACAAGCTATTCCCGTCTGGATAAAAAAAAGAGCTCATGTCATCATGGGAGGAGGCCGGACTATGTCAAAATGGACCTCCAAAAAGGCATCATTCTGAATCTATTCTCAACCCTCCGGGACCTTTTCATATTTAAGTCAGCTTGGTTCATTTAATCACTAATCTTATTTTACGCGTCTATTAACACACATACGTATATTTTGTGTCCTTTAGAGCATGCGTATCTTTTGGACCACGGAATCGATCGATTGGTGCAGCGGCCAAAAGTCAGGTATGTTTTGATTGAAACAGCGGTAGAAACGCAGGATGCACTCCCTGCTGAATCTAACCTTGAATCACGAAAATGTCGCCGTTTTAGCACAACTGTGTGAACATCATGGTAAAGCTATAAAAGCAATTCGATTAATGATTAAACGACTACATATAACTCAAATGCCCTGCATGGTTTCATACCATGGATTTGCAAATTAATCAGGTATGTTTATGATGCTGACTGATGTTTTTCTGTTATATGTTCTTGTGAAATAGGTTGTCACGAACTGCAAAAATACTGTCCAGGGGTTCAAGAGATTTCATGGCAGGGCAATTACAGATCCATTTGTCCAGCACCAGAAATCCAGCCTGGTATATGACCTTGCACAGATGCCAACAGGAACAACTGGCATCAAGGTAACAAGGGAATGAGTGTGATGGTTTGAGTACAATCAAATTGATTTGTAATGCTGAATTAGACTGTTTACCTAACATAACTTGAAGCACCTGTCAGAGTGAAATTGGCTGTTCAATAACATCATGGTTGAGTTGGTGACCATTCACATACAGGATTTCAAGAATTCAAAATTAGCCAGGCTAAGTGGTTTCCATGCATGGATAAATTGAAAGTGAAATTTAAAATTTCGTTATCTTTAAGGACAGCTCAGGTTAGACTGTTAGGAGATAAAGTGAGAGAGGCAAGATTTGGATGTGTGGAGAGGAGAGATTTTGTGTTTTGAGTTTGTTGTTATTTCATTCAGTTATTGTATTATTATTAGTCTGTAATCATTGTTGCATGTAATGTGAGTATTAGTCTTCCAGAACAATATAAAAGTCATTTCTGATAATTTTGCATTATTACTGAAGGTGATGTACATGGAGGAGGAGAAAGTGTTCAGTATTGAGCAAGTCACTGCTATGCTGCTGACCAAGCTGAAGGAGACAGCAGAAAGTGCACTGAAGAAGCCTGTTGGTGACTGCGTGGTGTCCGTGAGTATTAACTCTCAAGTGCTCAAGGATGGTCTTATACATATATTGCATGTCGTACCAAAGTGATCATGCATGTAATACTAAACCTTCATAATGATTAAATAGCTATATGAAATACTTGTAAAGTTATTCTTTATTTTATTTTATTCATTGGAGTCTTTCTATGTCTGTTGTGTTCACCAGGTCCCCTGCTACTTTACTGATGCTGAGAGGAGATCAGTTGTAGATGCAGCTCAAATTGCTGGTCTCAACTGCCTGAGGCTCATGAATGAGACAACTGCAGGTATGCAGCAAGTCTCAAACTGGGGCAGAACAGGGATGCTCAGCTTATTTATTTATTATATTTATCACAACTGTCTCTCAATCCATGATGAAATGCTTATATTCACATGGGTTCAATTATATGTGAATAAATAGTAATTTATTATTGTATCTATTAATAAATTGATAATCGCCTTTTATATATAGTGGCATTGGCATATGGGATCTACAAACAGGATCTTCCACCTTCTGAAGAGAAGGCCAGAAATGTGGTGTTCGTGGATGTGGGCCATTCTGGATATCAAACATCAGTGTGTGCCTTCAATAAGGGCAAGGTTAAGGTGTGTTGACATCAGATGTGGCTATATACACAAATGGTTATCTCCTAATGCTAAGTGAATGCTCTTATTACCTCTGACTTTCTCACTTCTCTCACCCAGATACTTGGTACAGCCTGTGACCCAGACTTGGGAGGCAAAGCCTTTGATGAAATGCTGGTCAGGTATTTCTGCGAGGAGTTTGCTAAAAAGTACAAGCTGGATGTTAAGACCAAGCCCAGGGCTTTGGTAAGGCTCTACCAGGAGTGTGAGAAACTCAAGAAGCTGATGAGCGCCAATTCCTCTGACTTGCCACTTAACATAGAGTGCTTCATGAATGACATTGACGTTTCTGGGACACTGAACAGGTAAGGTTCCCAAAAAGTCTTTTTCAAGGTGTTTTTATTTTCAAATATGGAAATATTATAAAGCAGAATTGAAAATATAAACCTGTTTCACACTATATGATAATGTTAAAAGTAATGTTTAGCAAATTATTGTTATTGTCAAGGTGCCAATATGGGACACCAAAGGTATAGCAAACAGTTCTTGTTCCTAATACTCACCAAAAATTCACTGTATAATTGTAAATGCCATGTCAAACTTTTCAAATTTTGTATGTTGCTTTTTCTTGTAGGGCCAAATTTGAAGAGATGTGTGCAGACATTTTGAATAGAGTAGGGGCACCTCTGCAAAGTCTGATGGAACAAGCCAGTGAGTCTTACTGCTCGATCTGCTGTTTACCCTCGTGTCTTTTTTTAAATTTCTTTTCATGTGAGTTCCATTGAAGAACATTTATCTATGCGACTTTGTCTGTGTGCTCTCTGAAACTCTTTTACTCCATCAGAGCTGAAGAAGGATGACATCTATGCTGTTGAGATTGTGGGTGGCGCCTCTAGAATGCCAGCTGTCAAAGAGAGAATCAGCAAGTTCTTTGGAAAAGAGCTGAGCACCACTTTGAATGCTGATGAGGCCGTAGCTAGAGGATGTGCCCTGCAGGTATATTTTCTTTCATTTTGAAGTGGGTGATCCCCAGGTGCTGCAACTGCCCACTGCTCCTATAAGGTTAACTGCAGAGGAAATATTTAAGTGTAGGAATATAATGACCAAGTAATGTGGCTTTCCTTCCTACCTATCTTGCTATCATCAAAATAGGATTGCTTTACTCTCCAAACCCCAGTGCAATGAAGAGAGATGTTTTCGCTTAAGCTTTCGTGAGAACTCAGTCATTAATATTTGAAGATGGCGTGTTTAGTGCAGTTGCTTTTATATGTATAGTATTTGATCATCAGTGCAGCTTTGATTTACTTTTTAACGTACTGCTGATGTCTCCACAGTGTGCAATACTGTCACCAGCATTCAAAGTGAGGGAATTCTCCATCACGGATGTAGCCCCATACCCCATCTCCTTAAAGTGGAATTCTGCTGCAGAGGAGGGATCCAGGTACTCTACTTCTCTTGAATGTTTTTTTTGTTTTATGTATTTTATTGTTTTTCCCCCAGAAATTCTGAAATGTTTTTGTATTGTAGTGATTGCGAGGTATTCCCTAAGAACCATGCAGCACCTTTCTCCAAAGTTTTAACCTTCTACCGGAGAGAGCCTTTCTCTTTAGAGGCTTACTACAACAGCCCTAATGAGCTGCCCTACCCTGATCCTACTATTGGTAAGCAACCTTACATAAAACACTTTATAATCATAAAAGTGTTGTTTTATTCTGAATGAAGTTATTGACGGGTAAAATAACTTTCTCATCTCCCTTTCACTTTCACTATAATCTTTCTCTTTCAATATTTACATCTAGTAGCTGCAATTGTTTGGTTTGTGTTATTTTTTATTTTAAGGGTTTATGTGAATGTATGTATTCTTATCATTCCACCAGGTCAATTTTTGATCCAGAAGGTGGTCCCACAAGCATCTGGGGAGAGCTCCAAGGTTAAGGTGAAGGTGAGGGTGAACATCCATGGAATCTTCAGTGTGTCCAGCGCCTCACTGGTTGAGGTACTAAAGTGTGACGAGACGGAGGAACCCATGGAAACGGAGCAGATAAATGAAAAAGATGGGGAGGTAGTTCAACAAATTAAACTGTCCCTTCCATTCCAATTTACTATCTAATTACTTTGAAAATGAAAGTATAGCAAAAAATATCCCCAAGGATCAACATCATGTGATATTAAAATCTTGTTTTTCATGTAACAAAATAGCATTTTGAATGAATATCAAATCCAGTAGAAGCACAGAAATATGATCTATTTCTTTCTTCTCTGTAGAACAAGATGCAGACTGATCAGGATGAGCCTAAAGCACAGGGAGAAGGGCAGAAAGAGCCGGAAGAGAAGACAACACCTGAGAATGAGGAGATGGAGGTGAGATGTGTTGCTGATTTCTGTCATTTGGTCAATGAGGGCTGCTTTTCTCATGTGGAATAAGTGTTTTCATCCATTTTACTTTCGGTGTTTTGGTTTTGAACTCTGCCCACACTAACAGTAGTGCTTCTCTGGCTCTCAGTTTTATGCTTTTACTCATGAACTTGTTTTAGAGATATTGCATCCTCTCTCCTTCAGACTACACCAGAGGAGGGGAAAACAGAGAAAAAGTCTGACCAGCCCCCACAAGCAAAAAAGCCAAAAGTGAAAACAAAAGTGCTGGAACTTCCAATTGAAAACAGTCCGCAGTGGCAGCTAGCAGATGACATGCTCAATCTTTTTGTTGAAAATGAGGTAACGATATAATAAACGTTTGAGTGGTCCATCCATTATGCCATATCATTATTGTAGTTTCTTTTGATGTTTGAGATTTTATCCAGCTTGAATCTTGAGTGTATCGCTAGATCAAGTTCACCACATCCTTTTCCTCTGTCTGTTGTCCACAGGGTAAGATGATCATGCAGGATAAGTTGGAGAAAGAGAGAAATGATGCCAAGAATAATGTTGAAGAGTATGTGTATGACATGAGGGACAAGCTGCATGGTATGCTGGAGAGGTTTGTCAGTGAATCTGTGAGTAACTTTTTCATTTTCACACTCATTAATTAGAAGACTACCAATGGAACAGAACATGCTACATAGTCTGATCAGAACTGATCTCTTTTCATGCCATAAGTGTAACATGATGCTGTTTCAGGACCGAGATGCTTTGTCATTGAAACTGGAGGATACTGAAAACTGGTTGTATGAAGATGGAGAGGACCAACCCAAACAGGTGTACATTGACAAACTTGCAGAATTGAAGGTAATAATTACTTTAGTAATTACATTCCCCTTATTGCCGTTTGTTGAAACTGGTGATTGATTCTGAGGTGTACTCTGCAGAAACTTGGCCAGCCCATCCAGGAGAGGTACATGGAGGCTGAAGAGAGGCCAAAAACATTTGAGGAGCTGGGCAAGCAAATCCAGCAGTACATGAAAGTTGTTGAAGCCTACAAAACCAAGGTGCGACTAAAAATCCAGCAAAGAGAACCAGCAACGTCATGTCCCTTTCTTTAAAAGCTGGCAGTAATTATTTCTCCTACAGACATCAGTTCCACCTTCTGCTTTAGCAGAAATATGTTGAAACCACCCCTCCTTTATATTGGATGAGCTAAATTCAACCTTGCAGCATCTTCAACGGCTAGCCATCTGTTTTATTTATGAATTTCAGTCATCACTAGTCACCTCAGCTGCAATAATTTTGCAATCATTTCCCTTTGGGTTTTGCATACCAGGAGGAACAGTATGACCATTTGGATGAAGCAGATGTCAGCAAAGTTGACAAGCTTACAGGCGAAGCTATGATATGGATGAATAGTGCAATGAACCAGCAAAACAAACAGAACCGGACAGTGGATCCTTCTGTCAAAGTCAAAGATATTCAGGCAAAAACGAAGGTGAGGGTTCACACAAAGAGTTTCATCCCACTGTCAATGAATCGATAAGACACTGGTGTGAATATTTTTCAATAGATTCCCATTATCAAAACATATATGTGTGTGTGTCAATTATGCAATATTGTTGTAGTAATTGAAGCCACATCCTGCTCTTTAAATCTTGCCTGGATGTTTTGTTGATGTACAAATAGTTTTAATGTTGATTTCTCTTATCCGTAATATACCAGGAGCTGTTTTTTGCATGTAATCCGATTGTGACCAAGCCTAAACCCAAGGTGGAGCTTCCTAAGGATGAAAACCCAGCAGAGCAGAATGGGCCAGTGAATGGACAGGAGAAAACCCAGGATGATTCTGCAGATAAGGGATCAGCTGAGAACACAGGCAACCCCACCTCAGAAAATATGGAAAACAAGCCTGACATGGACCTTGACTAACCAGGCACACAAGACTTTTCTCCCTCCTACAACTGTGCCTCAGTCTGAATCAAGTGCACCCTGCCTCAGTCTGAACCAAGCGCACCCTTCTTGATCCTCAGTCTCATCGCCCTACCCTTGAAGGTGATATGATAGCCTAAAAATTTTAAGATTTCATCTGTGCAATTGAGCGACTTAAGGGAAAGGGAGCAGATTGCTTCAGATTGAGATGCAGCTCAGGCATATCGGAGCTGGTGAAGCGTCTTAGTAATTCACTATCAAGTCAAAAGCAGGCCTTGCACATTGACCCCAGCCTCTGCTGGTGTCTTTCTGCTGCCATAGCATGTCAAATCAAGTCAAGTCAAATATTTTCTTTTTATTGCTGAAATGAATCATGCAAACTGCAATAAGCCTGTTAAGACAATGAGCGCTGTACACATGGTATTTATTTCTGTTGTGTGCTCTGTAAGTGTTCTGGTCTGTCACAACACGGTTTTAATAAAGATGACATAATACTTGCAATTATCTATGTATTACTGCACTTAATTTGCATTTGGCTGACTTGTGTATACCATGGTAGCTCAGCATTAGACCGTAGGCCAAAATGTGGGGATAACTCATGACGTAAAAATGGACATCATTCATAGGAAAGGTAGGGGGGGAAAGTAAAGGCCCTTTATTTGGTCATTGTATGCATTGCATCCAAATTGTATGGGAGCAGTGGGTTGCTGAAACGCCGATGGATTATTTTCAGTGTCTTGCTCAACAACACTTCGACACTATCGACCATCTAAGCTATTTAATACTACCCAAACTTAGCCGTGCCGTCTTTTGTGACAGGATTTAGGCACAACAGCAGTTTCGCACCACGCCTGCACACCACTGTTCCATGTGACATCCGGCAGCAGCAGGAGTCACATGACCCGCCCATAGCTGCGCACGCATCCAGATCATGCTTAAACGGCATTTCATCGAAGTCGATGATAAGCTCCGAGTAGTATAATTTATATATTGAATACAAATTAAACACCGATCTGGTTAAAAGGGGGACATCGCTCTTTTCTCTTCGTCACCCCAATACTATATATAGACGGTTGGTGCTGACCTCGTCCGGTCTTGTCATATGATGTGCCGTTGTTGAGTCTAAAGTCTGATTTGACGAGGGGTGTTGCTTTGATTCACTTGGGTAATAAGTCGTTCAGACACGCTAAACATTTCGCACTTCTATATTTGTCTACAATCATGAAACTGATCATCCTCAACGACTACGACCTGGCGAGTGAATGGGCTGCCAAGTACATCAGAAACAAGATTCTACTTTTCAACCCTGGTCCAGACAGATATTTCACTTTAGGGCTCCCCACGGGTAAGTGGTCTGGATTATAACGTGTATTGTTAAGTTCCTTTTGTGTGTGTTAACTGTTGTTCTGTCGAGAACACCGCAGATGCAAATGGCTCTTCTTGTATGTTTAAAAAAAACAAAAACAGGAAGCACACCCATGGGTTGTTACAAGAAACTGATTGAGTACTACAAGAATGGAGAGATCTCATTCCAGTATGTGAAAACATTTAACATGGACGAATATGTAGGTATGTATAGTATATCTTGACTTTCCTCTCTTACATACATGGACTTCCATCTGTCTGGTAATGTATGGAAACTGTATGGGTACATACATATAAGCTCTCTGGTATTTTGCAGGTCTTCCGAGAGATCACCCAGAAAGCTACCATTCCTTCATGTGGAACAATTTCTTCAAGCACATTGACATAAAAGCAGAGAACACCCACATCCTCAATGGCAATGCTGCCAGTCTTGAGGAGGAGTGCCAGTCCTTCGAGGACAAGATAAAGGCTGCTGGAGGAATCGAGCTGTTTGTTGGAGGTCAGGCGGTCAGAACATAAAGATTGCACCAATTGTATAACAGAACCAGTCATTAGTCTTGACCAGGAATCATATGTGTGCTGGAGGATACAAAGGGCTTTATATGTGAATAATAATAAATTATCCTATTTCAGGTATTGGACCTGATGGCCACATTGCCTTTAATGAACCTGGTTCAAGTCTGGTCTCCAGGACCAGGGTGAAGACTTTGGCAAGGGAAACCATCATTGCAAATGCCCGCTTCTTTGATGGAGATATCTCAAAGGTTCCCACCATGGCACTGACTGTGGGAGTGGGTACTGTCATGGATGCTAAGGAGGTGAGGTGCTTGCCCAATTCCCTACTCTTTTGTTCATATTTGTGTATTTTGGCTCCATTTTAAACGTGTCCCCATCTGCATAAAAGGCATGTTTACACATGTTGATGTGTTTTGCTATGACTGGGAACTTGTCTTGGTTTGTAATACCTGTTTAGCTGGAAAAGCTCTGCCCAAAATGTAATGGGGTCCTTTTTATCCCTTACAGGTCATGATTCTCATCACGGGAGCACATAAGGCATTTGCTTTATACAAAGCCATAGAGGAGGGTGTAAATCACATGTGGACCGTATCTGCATTTCAACAGCACCCACAAACCGTGTTTGTGTGTGACGAGGATGCCACCCTGGAGCTGCGGGTCAAAACTGTAAAATACTTTAAAGGTGAGTGTTCAGCACAAGCATGTTATGTTTGTGCTGAACCACAGAAGGTTGCATTGGAATATTTTGGTTAGGAGGGTTTTTTATTTAGTCTGGGTAACATTTTTTATGTCTCAGTGTTCAGATTATTTCAGTTATATGACAGAAGTCAAGAAGTTCCAGGTGATCGGATTCCAATCTAGTTTAAAAATCTCATCTCAGTTTAAATCGGTGAATGTGGCTAAAAGATGAAACATTCTAGTTTCTTTGTGTTTGGAAAAAAAAACTTTTCTCTGTTTTTTTTTTCTCCAGGGATGATGTATGTGCATAACAAGCTGGTTGATCCACTCCCATGTGCCTCTAAGAAGAGCTGATCAGTTTTGTTTCTGAAATTATATGCAGCAATTTGTAACCTAATCATATTCCAGAGGGAAATCATCCTTCAATGAGGGAGTGTAACAAGCAGTGTTTGGAGACCAATGCTCTAACCATACATCTGTCAAAAAAATGGTGATTGTAACACATTCATTCCTGCCTTATTCATGAAGTTAAGGGCTTTTAAGAGTTTTAAGTCGAATGTTCATACAGACTTGTTTTTCATTTGTAATAAAAAAAGACAAAATAATTAAACTTGTGTGTGTGCGCGTGTGTGTTGCTGACTGATCTGAGTTAACTGTAGATGTCAGTCACATGCGCTATTTTAATACTATTTTTATCACCACAGTTGATTTGGGCTTTATTTGTAGACTACATAACCCATGCGTGTGCAGACATGAGCCAATAAGAGCTAAGGATAAGGGAATTAAAAAGTTTGCCACCATCTCCAAATTTACTGGGTGGCAGCAAAATGAAAGCTTACTTGGTCAGCAAGTAATTTATTCTTAGATGGTAGCCACGTTCACACATACATGAATTAACATATTCTATTCAAGGTTAGATGAATATCACAATACTTAATATGCTGTGTAAACAACAATATGGATTTAGAGCTAATAGCGCTACATCATTTGCACATGTTGAGGTTGTGGAAACAATAGCTACTATAGAAATTAATATACTGAAGTACTTTCATCCATAAAAGGCATTTTATACAGATGACCATTATTTATTAGTAAAGAATTTAATAATAGTAAAGAATTTAGTAATTGCCATCTAATTACCTAAAGAATTGGTAGCAATACATTTCAATTCATAATTTAAGTGACAGCTAATCAAAGTTAAGTTTTGAGCACCTCAAGAGTTAGTGTTGGGCCCATTGTTGTTTATTTTAGACAATGATATATGTGAGGTGTCCAAAACACCAACAGTTTTATGTTACACTAACAATTCTATTTGTAGACAGCACAAACTTACTTTGCTGTGGGGACAACTCCGAATAACCTTTGGATGTGATGAGAAATTGGAATTGAAGAAGCTAAAGTGTTGGTTTGATTCAAACCAATACTAAATTTAAGCACTTTTTGATAATATTAGGGAATCCACCAACAAACTTGAAACAAGTGGCTCATAATAAACTATGTGAGATACAGAAGTGTCAGAAATTGAATTTCTTGGAATAATAATAGACAATGAATTGTGTTGGAAGCCACATAAAAACTATATTGAAGTGAACATTTCAAAATCATTTGAAATGCCATATAAAGTCAATGATCTAGGTCATACATCAATACCACACTTGGCGTAAAAGTCTGGGTGAACACGTCCAAAACAAAGATCCACACGTCCAAAACAAACAGATCCAATCTCCATCCTTCAAATTAGAGCTATAAGAATGGTAAACAAATCCATTCAGAGAACCTACAAACCATATTGACCAACAAATCCATTCTGTCAAACAGAAAGCACTAAAATTGAAGAATTTGGTGGACTCCATAACAATTCAAACTATATACAGAGTAAAAGGTCAGCAGTTATCAAACGGTAACCAAGAGTTACTCAAACTAAGGAAAAGTAATTATGAATTCATAGAAATGTGTACATTCAAAGAACAATGAGTAAGGACAAATGTAAAACTTCATTATATCATCGTCAAAGGAGTTGGTCCATGGAACAACTGTGGTGAAGTTATGAAGACGTGTAAACCATTAAGTAAGTTTAGATAAATCATTAAGAATGACATAATGAGCAGATATAGGTTGGATGGACGAAGAGGTGGACTTGAATAACAGGACATCAGTTCATCTGGACATATGATGTCAATATGGGTGAAGACACGATACAGGATTTGTAAGGTTCCTTGTTTGACTTGTGCCATCTGATTTTATTTTTCAAACGCATTGATCTTTCGTTAGAAAAACTTTTGTTTTTGTATGATTTGATTTGTAAGGTATATAAAAAGGTGTAGGATCAGAAGCTCTTCACTTCATTCTACGATCGCTGGTGTTGTTATAAAGAGTTTGTTTAATTTTGTCATCGTTATTTCCACTTGTTTTGTTATCCTGCCCAGTGGTTTTATTTTAACGTTTGCAATAAAATCAAGCAATCAACCAGTAAATCCATCAATGGTTTCTGTTCTTCATATGCACTCGGTCACATGACAGCGCCGAACAACAGCAAGTAGGAGATGGCCGACTGGCGTTAGCCGACGTTATCTCTTGCTAGTTTCTTTTGCAGCATTTCGTTTCGCACGTCATTAAACCAAGGTGGACATTCCCTGAAATACAAAAAATCTTCCGAAATGGCGGAGCAGAACAACAACAACGTGAGGTATCAAGAGGTATGTGAAGGTTTTGGTGATAAAAAGAACAAATCTACGGCCAAATTAGCTAGCTGTTAGCCTTGCACTGAAGAGAGACGAAAGGTTGACGGGCGGGCCCTTGCTGGCGTTGCCTTTTGCCAACAACCAGTTAATCTGGAATAAAGAAATACTCATTGGAATAATTTGAAAGTAGTTCGAAGTTTCTAACCCGTGTATCTGACCTATTTTAGATTCTCACTCGACCTTTGAGGCATTTTGAGTTGTGTCTTGGCGTTAACATGTCAATGGACGCAGAGCCCAGACTGTTAAAACCATTTGCTGGTCTTTAGACTCAAATCAGCTAGCTAGCGCTGAATATTTATCACCAAAGGAAAAGACGAATGTCAACTGGATCAAGTTAGTAAAATTTTAATTGCCGGTAGGTCAGCTTGCTTTACAGATGTGTCAAAGGTTAATGTCTCCATATTACGGACGGCGACAATGAGTGTGACTCCCAAAATCTCCCCAAGGCCACTTGTTGCGGTGTGTCAGCAAAGTGTAAATCCGAGCTGCTCGGCTATTCAGCTACGACTTAGCCATGTTTTTCATGGTTTATGTCCTTACACGTTGCAGCCAGGTCCATCTGTATTCTACACCTTCAGAACCTGGCTACAGTATAACAAGGTGCCAACTACATATCATATTTTTAGATTATTTTTGGTTACACTGGCTCAGATTGACGAGTTCCTCTCTAAATCGCTTCCACACTCGAGACTGTCATTTCTAGCCCTTCTATTCAGCCTCCCACAAAGGTGGTGAAGATGGCCACGTTTTTTTTACAAGTCTGAAACTGCATATGTTTATTGTAACGTTTCCCTAGCTGGTGAATGAGGAGGATCCAGCTCAGCCATCCCAGGAGGCCCCTGCTCAGGATGCTCCCCCACCCTACAGCAGCATCGCTGCAGCGAATGCAGGTTAAAAGCTTTCATAACCCCCACATTCACTTTCAGAAGATGCTGAATTCCATTAGTCTAAATGTTGACACAGAAAGTATGTGTGTGCATGAGAGTGAATGGGTGTATCGCTTGCACACACCCTATCGGGAAAGATCTTTATGTCTCTTATCTCAGCCTGATTTAAGAACCTAAATGGGGGCAAGGGCCAACGTATGCATAGCTGGTATTGCATAACTTGGCGATCAACCATTTTGTGAGTGATTTTTGATCTGCTTTAAAAGTATTTGTGCCTGGAAAAAGTTAGAATTTCCTACCAAGAGAAAATGTCTCAGGAGAGCTGCGCAGCTATAAGCAACATTGAACATATGCAGAGGAGAAAGCCCTTTGGAACTAATTTCTTCCTGGACTGGAATGGTGAAAGGACAAACCTCTGCTGTACTTCCGAGTTGTTTGCTATTCACTTTAAAGGAACTGAGACTTATGTTTTCACCATCTACCCTACACAACTCTATTAGTGGTTAAATAGCTATGAGCATTCAGCATTGGCTGTCTGGCATCTGCTTTTGTTGAGAAATCACTCAAGTTCAGTTTGATACTTAACCAGCTGTGGAACCTAACATCATACTTTCTCGCTTTGACAAAAACAATAACCAAAATCTTGTTGGTTTCAAACTGTAGGGAGACTCACAGCCCCTGTCTGCAGCAAAAATACATGGAAAGTAATGGGGCCTGATTCTGTACAAATGTGTGTACTCTAGGCCTGTACTGGCTAGCAGAGGTAGTTACACAGATTTTCAACCTCTCTCTCTCCTTATGCACAGTCCCTGCATGCCTCAAATCCAGCGTGATCACGCCTATCCCAAAAATCTGTGATAGCCTATCCCAATGACTATCAGCCAGTTGCTTTCATCCTGTTGTTTCAATATCGTTTTAATGACCACCATCACAGACGACCTCTCCTGAGCTGATAACACCTCAGTAGTGTTGGGTAAGCCAAAATAATGCCTTTATTGTCTGATGAGGTGAAGAGGGGCCAACCTCCTCCAAAAGCTGATTGCCAATTTTTCGAATGCTCTCTGTGGTGCCTCCTAACTGCATGACAATCTGGTACAGCAGCTGCACACCAGCTGACAAAAAAATCCCTCCAACCTGTTGGGAAAACACCACAAGACAATGTTGGTCTTGAGCTGCCATCACTAGAACAACTTCATGGCACTCGTTGTGTAAGGAGGGCAAAGAACATCATAAAATACATTACACACCCTGGAGTCCCTTGTTTTGCAGCTCCTCCCATCAGGTAGGCACTTCAATCTGCACAAACAAATAGACTGAAAAACTGCTTCCACAGCTTCCAAAAGCTGTGGCACTAATGAACACGGAGATCTTAGTCTGACGAGACTGAGGTGCTGCCACCATTGGTTACATGCAACATTTTCAATATTTCTTTACGTCACTTTAAGCCACTTGATCCGTCCACTGCACCTTTACAGCTCTTTTGCTGATGATGTTTTCACACTTCATGGGTTTTATCTTATCGCTTGCTGTATTATATTTTGTACTTTCCATTGCTTATTTTTCATATTTATTGTTTCGACTCTGTACTTTCTGTTGCTGATATTTTATCTTTTTCCTGTCTTTTTATTCTCTGTATGCATCATTTGAAGCAGACAAAATTACAGTTTTGTTGTGCTTAGACAAGGACAATAAAGATCTTGAATACTTGGAAAATGTATTTGGACCCTTGACACTCAGGATGCAACCATGATATACATTGACATATTTTGACCTAGGTCTAATGTCTGTTCATTACTTTGATGTTGGGTTAGAAGCTATTTTTTTAAGAAACTAGTAAGTAATTTTTAAGCAGGTCTTCAATTTATCAGTTTAAGGTGTTGTGTTCCAATGATAATTTTTTGCCAAAAGCCAGACAAGAGATAGTTTAAGGTGGGCCATATAGTGTACACAACTTAAGGTCTGAGAATATTAGAAAACAACATGCATGTATTGTTGTGACTGTATTGAGTTTATTGTATGCATTCTGATAAGTGTATAAGAGTTGAACATCTTCCATTTATTCTCAGACTTAATTGTATTCTTAAAATGTGCCCCACAGCTTTCTTTGATTACAAGGATGATGGAGGAAGATTTCCCAATCCCCCATCCTACAATGTAGCCACGACGCTGCCCTCTTATGATGAAGCTGAGAGAACCAAAGTAGAAGCTGCCATTCCCCTGGTTGCAGGAAGAGTAACGGTACTTCAGACTTATTCTCAAATCCTTTCAAGTATTTCTGATACCAAACCCTCCACTTAAATTAACCAACACAGAATGCATGCTTTGCCATAGTGTACCAGTAAAGATAAAAACCAAATGAAATATAACATCTATTTTCCTCCCTTTCATTCCTTTTGTCTTTACTGAGTTCACTTTTTTCATTACGTGCCAAAGCATTCACAAAAAGCACTGCCGATTTTGTGTTTCCATCAATCCATCCAGTTGTAATCCCCCCACCATATGAATATATAAAAGTGCGTGTCTGCACTAGGCAATATTGTGGCATGCAGTTGCATCTTTAGTGTATTGCTGAATAATCAAAATCACTCTTTCCTTTCCCCAAAAGAAAGTTGTGAGAACAGTGGTTGGAGTTCATTCATTTTGAGGAGGGAGGCTTTTATCAAAATTCTCACCCTTGATTTTAGTGTAGGCTGCTTTACCAACTTATGTATTAGTCATGATGGGCTTTGTTAGATTTCTTTTTTTCTCTGAAGGAAATGGCTTTCCCATCTGTGTACACAATAGAGATTCAGTGTCAATCAAATTGAACGCCCACCCAACAGTTTGTATCCTTTGGAAACGCATCAGATTGTGGAAGCTCATAATGCCCTAAATGCTCTTTCATGCAATTAAAAAAAATTCTGTTATCCGCACTGTAGTGTGATCCAGTCATTTCATTGAAAAGTGCTTTATCTTTGAATTAGAAAAATGTTATAGAAATAGTAATTCATTCAACTTTTAACCACTTTCTGGTGTTTCTTGGGGCCAATTTAGGAGGATGACTTTGTGGCCAGGGATGACTTTGAAGATGCAGACCAGCTGCGGATAGGAAACGACGGCATCTTCATGCTCACTTTCTTCAGTAAGTGAGCATATGTAGGCTCTTATACCCACCCCGTTTGCTCATAAAAAGCCAAGTAAAACATAACTTGTTTATTACTCAGACAACCTACAATTTCAAAAAATAGCTGGCTTGTGAAGAGAAGGCTTCCTGTTTAAAACACTGGAATGACTTAAAAAATGTTGAAATATAATATACTTTAAAAAGTAATAGTCCCAGTGGCTTTGGGCAGTAACTAAATCTAACCCTCAGATTCTTCAGTGGAGCTTCTCGGTGGCAAATAGTGGTTGTAGTGGAAAGTTCCCAGGTGAAGAAAGGATATAAAATATTAGCAATTTTTGAAATTTCATGGTTGTTAGCAATTTGTCTGTTTTTTATGATAAGCTGCCTGACACTGGGATTTTTCTCCTCACTTTCTATCTTCAGTGGCATTCCTCTTCAATTGGATCGGCTTCTTCCTGTCGTTCTGCTTGACCACATCGGCAGCAGGCCGATATGGAGCAATCTCTGGATTTGGCCTGTCCCTCATCAAATGGGTGCTCATTGTCAGGGTAAGAGCCAATGAGGTCCTCTGGCAGTTCCATATTGTCGGTCCCAGACTGTTCTCAGCAAGTGCAAGTCTAAAAAGCTACTGCATTTTGGTCTGTTTCTTGACAGGACTATTGAAGGGATTGTTTTCATGAATTTAGGTTGGCTGGTAAACTAAGAGCCAATGTATTGATCTGAATTAACACAATTATGGAATTGTTTCAGTTTTCCACATACTTCCCTGGTTACTTTGATGGACAGTACTGGCTGTGGTGGGTGTTCCTGGCCTTGGGTGAGTTAGTTTGCTAATTTGTTATGAATACAAACATTTATTTAGTAGTATTTTTCCTTTTAACCACTAATTAGACTGACTTGTATTGGTCTATTTATAATTATTAATATTCAGTGTGCCGGCATAAGTGTGGTATATTCTTTTTGGCTAAAATTCAACAAAATGCCTGTTAAAGGATTTTAATTTTGTTTTAATTTAATTGGTCTACTTCTTGTTGTCTTTGGCATCATGCATATGTTATAATGTCTCTTTACTCACTGGCCTTATTTTGGAGATTTTGGACATGGGACCACCATTAAACATGGCTTAACGTCTTACAGGGCATTGGAAAAAGGGAATCGGGCGTGTTTTGAAAAGTCCAATTTAATTTCATTGTGTAAACCACATATTTGGAAATGGAAAATAAAAGCAAATTAAAAGTTATTCCCCAAAGTCAAATAATGTCAAAAATGGCCCATCACATTGCTGAGTTACTTCCATGTTCAACTTCCAAAAATGACCATCTTATGCACCCTAGATGGTAATAACTATTAAATAACTACCAAGCCAGTGCAATTAATGAATAATGATAATAATAGGAAACCCCGCAGTCTGAGGCACTAGGGTTCGTTGGTGGTGGTGAAAGGACAGGTTTAAACCTTGTGTTCAGTGGCCCTCTAAGACGCATTTATAAAGTTCCGTCTAGTCAATGTCCAAAATTAGTCTGTTAAAATATCATCAGTCTGGATGATGGCAAAAACTATCAAAATAAGAATCAGATTCCAAAAATGAAAACAATTATCCTCTAAATGTCAATAGTAACGTTTTTATCTAGTATATGAATAAATGTTTATTTTTAGAGGCATGGTAAATTGCTTGCATTTTAGAGTTTGTATTCTTCTTCTAGGCTTCATGCTGTTTATCAGAGGGTTCGTTAACTACTCCAGGGTGCGTAAACTGGCCGATCCCTCTTATGCCACTCTTCCCCGAACAAGGGTGCTTTTCATCTACTAGAGGTAAAGCCTGTTCCTATGTTAGAAATTGTTGAAGCTACAATCCTGACAATTTACATTCTTAAAAATTTCATTTTTAATATTTTCTTTCAGTAAAACAATAGAGGGCAAGTTATTTTGTTTTCTTAAAAGTATCGTCATTACAAACAGGTTGTCGTTCACCTCTTTGGATCGGCACAAAAAAGGTTTCTTATTTTCTTTTTTCACTTCATTATGCCATTTCACCAAGCATACTCGCATTGAATATTGGTTCACCTAGTCTTGATCCTTGTTTGATACTTGCATTTTAACAAGTGGCAATAAGTGTGTCAAAGTGTCCTTAAGCTTCTTCAGTTTTGATAGCTAGACATCTATTCCCTAACTGCTTGGGACAACAGATGAAAATTAGCCTGATGGCTAAATCTGTTATATTTACATTTGACCTTAAATTTTCATTAATATAAACTGCCCTCAGAAAAGAGATGTTTTTATTTATATGTGTCCACATTTGATTTTTGATACCTTCTCTCACAGCTGATTCTATCAAGCAAAACTTTCCGTAACCAGGATTTAGGACATTGAAACCAACACAAACAACAACTCCGCCAAAGGTTCAGACAAAACTGAAGACATCTGTAAGATATCAGCCAGGTCAAGTATGGGTGAAGACAACTCTCAGTAAAATATTCAGGAATTATGACTTTTGTTTAATTTTGATGGAAAATTTACTAATGGAAATTGATAATGGTAGTAGTCCTATATACTCATTAGTTGCGAATGTTAAGTGCTATTCACATTTACGTGTGTAATGTATGAGTAATGCCTTATATCATTTGATGGTAGCAAACTAGCATGTATCTGCCCCTTAACTCAGTTGGGAAGAGTTTAATGTCGGTGACGCCATGCTGAAAGCCAACAGGTATTATGAGATGACAACATTTTTGTTGACTTGCCATGAGCATGCAATACTTTGTAATTCGTGATAATGGTGTAATATCACTTTAAGGAAGATTAATTGTTACTACTCTAGGGTGCGTTCAGATTGTTATAGACTTCCTAAAATTTAGGCACCCTTATGCTGTAAATGTTACTGCTAATCTATGTGATTCACCATATAATTGTTCACTGACCTGTTGGCTTTAAGTAGTGTTGCCCTTATTCCAACCAATAGAGGGCAGTGGTCTGCTGCTTTGTGTATGAAATCACTATTAAGACATTACAAACCATTCAAAATGGCATTATCATAGGGTTTATAGTCATGTTTCAGATCCAGTACAGCATCAAAGGAACATAATTTTCTTTTTTTTTAAATGGAAATCAGATTGCATCCATGCATAAGTAATTATGATTTGGTCTGGAAGTGCTCTATTGTTAAATTGGAAAAAAATCCATCCTGGATATATTGATATATTGAGATCCATATTAGCACATTTTCTGGTTCACCAAGTTATAATACTGATTTCAGATGGAAGACATCTAGATCTTCATATAGACCTTCATAGTCAGCTGCATGGTCATTGCCAGTGAAGAGACCCCAGAAGGTGTCTCTTTTGACATATGCGAGTCATGATCTACATGTTTTAGCTTTGTAAGTGCGTTTTCATCGTTTTGCAAACATGGTGAACTATTTGCGATAATACAAGTAACTTGTGAAGTCCATTTTAGGGTGGATTCTTTTGAATTTTAACAGTTGGGGGAGTGAGGAACTATTTCTAATGAAGATGTTTATTTTTCTTTCTTTGTGAATTATAGGTTGTAATTTAGAAGTCCATGTATCCAAACTGTATCAAAGAATGTCGTATGCAGTTGCACTTTTAGAAACACGCCGGTGGAAACCCAGTGGACACTCCCTACATTATTTGAATTCCATAGCAAACTAGATGGCTGCAAATGTGTGTGTCCAGTTTGCATTTGGCCAAAATTTATTGTAATGATAGTACTGTCAGACATGAGGAACAGCTTCTCATCATACAATTTGAAATGCAATGTATGGATTATTGAGTATGTCATGGCAAACTCTGAATGCAAGTTTTGCAATTGTTCCCATTATTGGCTTATTTCCTACTTAATGGTATTAAAACCATGGCTCTGATGCAAACCTATTTGCTTATTTCTATGTGATGTAGAGCTTCACCCTTGGGATTTTATTCTGAAACGTTTTAAACTGTTAAGAAGCTAAATGTCAAATAAATGTCACTTTTAATGCGTTATTTACTGAAGGGTTTGTGATTATTAGTGGCCATTGCCCATCGATGGGGGGAAAATGGAACTGCAAGTCAGATCTGATATCTGCTATGAGTCTGTATAGATTTATTCATTTCATATTTGTGCAATGATATATATTCTGCATCTACATTGGCTTACAGGCTCTATGAAAAAAAACATTAAAATTTAAATATCACAGTACAATAATGCAATGTCACATTGAACAGTAATGCTACATCATCATACATTCAGTGTTCATAAGAAGCCATAGTTGATACGAGAATGGCTGCTTAAAGGGGATTTTATTCATTAGTATATGCTTGGATCTGCAATTAAGGTGTTGTAAACCAGGCACTATAGGCAGTATGTTAGTCAGGGTTTCTTGTGGTTCACATGGTAAAGAGTAAGATGAATTATGAATGAGATATCACTTGGACGTATTCCTTGGTTGCTAGTGTTCGGATGGAGTATGCATTTACGACCATCACGCCACTGTGTGATCCAGCCGGCGCGGCAGGAAGAAAATGGCCTTCTGTCCAATATGGGTTTTTGGACCTGGCTTAGGGTTTCCATTCTTTTTAAGTGCTACATACCAGGTTCTCTCCTCATACTTCTGAGCCCGATATGTGTTGTAGTGGTTTTCCTCCACTTTCTCCAGGAAGTAACATTCATCTGTTACTGTAGGCTGAGAGACACAAAACAGGCACAATGTGTTTTTTGGCTTATATGCTGGAAAGTTTGAAGAAGGTCCTCTTTGTGTGAACTTTGCAAGTGTGGCTAAATGACAGAATTCAAGAATAGAGATGTGACATGGAAGGCTGACTCACTATATTTAAACCTGGTGATGTGACAGATTCTGCCATAGTGATCTAAAATTCAGTGTTGCATTTGAAGGAGAGATCCTCTCTGTTTCTGAGGTTGTACTCACTGAACTGTGTAAGCGTCCTTCGCTGTTCATCGCCAGATATCTTTCTGCCTCCAATCCTTGGATCACAACGACCCCATGGTCCACAGCTTTCAGCCTCAACACAGCTGAAAGAAATCATGCAAAATACAATAAAAATCTAATGGGACATACAAATAACCTCCTGACAGCTGAAAACATCTAAACCCCTCTCTACACAACCTTTGTCTCTGATGAGGAAAAGGTTGCAAGGAACAAATCTGTAATGAGACCAGAGTTTTAGCGCAAGATGAAATGTTCCAAGTCGTGTGTCCATGCCAGTCTGTTCCTTCCACTGTGGCTTTTGTTTCTCTTCCAGCTGTTGTGCTGCACAATGCAGCATTTTAGCTTCTATGCCAAAACTGAATCATGAAATGGAACAAGCTTTTATGAAATACGAGTACATCTGCAAAATAGCTGATGAAGACAAAAGTAAAATAAAACAAGAAAAAATCCTCTTTAAGTCCTTGGTTATAGTGAGACTGACTGATGTACTTTAGGAGAGCGTTGTTTGAAATGGACGTCACACTTTTGACTCATCTCATGGAAACTGACTCCGTAATCTCACATATGGTGCCTGTGTGCTCAAAATGGTTGTTTATTGATCTGAGCCCAGCAGGTAGAAATGATGAATTCTCCTGTTATTTGCTGTATAAATATCTTGTCAGGTCTATTGTGGCTTAGTAATAAGATGCAGGCTGTGTCTTGTTGTGTTTTCTATGTTAGTGTGGTTGTGTGTGTGTCCTTCGAGTCGATGTATTCAGTGGGGTTGCTTTCTTCATGTAGGGGGCCTTTGAAAGCAGCTCAGACACCCCACCACCCCACCCCCATTGTCCACAAAAGGGAGGCCTCTGTTTTCTGGTTTAGTTCTGGACATTAAAACACTGAGGATGTTTTCAATCATGCCCCTTGTTTTATTGTCTAGTCCACATTCTCATTTTCATTTCTAACAAATGAGATCACAAGTTTGAGCTCTAGCTCTCTTTGCCTCTGGCGGTCGAAGAGAGTTTGCTCATATTCAACAGGCTGAATTGGTCTATTGGAAATCACAGGAACTTGAATATAAACTTTTAGAATAGACCGATGAAATTCAATGAGAAAGAGGGATGCTGCAGAGAAAAGCATAGAAACACGTGACTTTAGTACATGCTTTCAAAGTTAACACCTGGCCAGTTTTCCTGCACACTTATTCGACAGCGGATTACATTTTGGCCCTCTCGGTCACCAGTCTCACACTAGCAGGTGTGTGTGCTGGCTTTACTTCCTTGGTTTTAAAGATCCTAGCATCTCATTGACTGATGTGTGTTTGAGTTGATCCTGGGTCCTGATGCAAAACTTGAGAGGAGCCACACGCAGGGACGGATCTCACCATAAAGCGTCTTAAATGGAGCAACTACTACCATTCATTATTCTGCAGTGGAACACGTTTGGCTCATTTCGGGTTTCATCCACTTCTCCAATTATTGCAGTTACATGCCACCCTCTATAGCAGGCGACTCCTGTATTAGGCCATATTTTTTTCCTGCAACAGAACGTTTCATGCGTTGAATCTTACTATGGGCGTCATCCTCATCCCTCTCGCCTTGCACTGTCCCATCAGGGAGGATCTGGAGGTGGTGTCCGCCATTCATACAATACAGACGAGTCAGCCTCTTATAGCCTTGCAGGTTATCCCCGAATGGCTTGGATTCAGCAGTTAAGGGAATTACCTCTCCATCCGTCATGATTCTATGCCCGAAACTAGACTTTTAAAGGACGATCTGCCTCAGTGGCACACACGCACTATCTCGCCTAAACGATGGAGATCAGTAGACGATGTAATGTTTTGGACTTAATGAAGCCCCGTAGCGGCGCAAATGATCAGGTAACACCTCGCAACGGTCGGGCGGCTGATAAGACACGGGACGGTGTAACGCCACATTTGGTATCCCTTAGTGTATATGCTTTCCCTGAAATCCGTTAAAGGAGTACTCGGTTGTTTAGTTTTCCCATTTCATCTGCAGATATGAAAGTAAGAAACACGTGGATTGTTTAAAATGGGACCAGATCATTTGTTTTCGTAATTTAATTTCTCCCACCGTGAATAAAGATCCTCGAGAAATGCAGGGAATTGTTAAAGGGGACCTTTAAATTGGTGTGTCCCGATTCAGCGGCCACACCCTTCGAGGGCTGCCTTTGAAGATCAACTACGTCACAGCGGGGCGCCAAGGGTGTCCTAATCACAAGCTCCTGGATAAAGACACATTCATGTGTTTTAAAGGTAACAGTAGGAAAAAGTGGTTATTTTTTCATGTGGTTTATTTTAAGTTAAAAGATTCCACATTCACTCAATGAAGATGTGTGAACTCTAAACCAAATGTTGGACATTTTTATATCAAGAACTGTGTCAATATGGCACCATGTCAAGAGTTTAAGATTAAGTACAACTTTGTTTGTATAGCCTTTTTTTAAAGACACTGCTAAAAAGTGCGTTACATACTTTGATGTTAATGAGGGTAAATGGATAACAGGAATAGAATACACATTAAACACGACACAGAAACAAACAGGTCTATAGAAAAGCTTGCCTTGAAAACGATGGGCTTTTAGAAGCTGCTTTAAACAGTCCAAATATTAAATAAGCAGGCAGTAAAAAAGAAGACAATTAAAACCAATTCTGCTTTGAACATTTTTCTCGTAATCTGTTGTTATTTTTTCTGAATTTGTACAAATTAAAATGTTTTTTTAAAACTTTCTTCCCTTCGGTCTATAACTGTCTATTCAGCCCTGGTGGTTTTGTCCTATATTGTTTATAATTTATCTTTATTATTCTGTTGTTTGTGTTCTCTTCTTAATCTGCGCCTGAATGGTCATTCAGTTAAATTACATATTCTTCAAATCAGGAGAGCAAAGCGGCCTTCGTCAATCAGAATTTGTGGCTCAATATATCCCAGGATCCAATGCGCGCTGGATGTTGATTGGAATTGTTTCCTGGAAGAAAATGGCGTCTCCTTCTCAAACTCCTGCAGCTACACACCATTATACTTTCAATGTAAGTATTAGGTTTAAACTCAATAGAATAATAGGACAAGCCTAGAAATTCCAGCTATTTGCTTAATCTGCTGCACTTTTTTGGTTTGTTGAGGAAGTTCTTAAACTTATTCTCCCGCGGTGATTCACCTGTGTGTTGATGCTTAATGGTCTGAGACCCACCCGATTTTTGGCGCAGTAAAACAACCTGTAAGTTCTCACAACCTACCAACAAAGACGCAATATTTAGACATCATCTGTATGTTCATCAATTCAGTACTACACTCGGGCGAATTTGTATTTTGTGGTAACGCTATACAAATGAAATGGATTTAGCTTTACTCGTCAGTAATGGCCCTCTAATGAACAAGTGAAGCAAACAAGGCATGTCAAAATGAAACATTTTAGGGGTGTTTTCTTTTGCAAATCATAGCGTTACTCAATATGTATAGAAGTTTATGAGATTAAAAAGATTTAAATAAATAACACAGCCATGCTTGGTGTTGGTCCCAGGCCCAGATAAATGGACAGGGCTGCGTCAGGAAGATCACCCGGTGTAAAACTTTAGTCAAATCAATTATGTGGCTCATAAATAAGACTTCCATACTGGATCAGTCGACGCCTGGGTCACCAACGACAGCAACTGTTGGCCAGCAGAGTCACAGCGGAAATTATGCTTCCGCCAGTGGATGGGGAAGGCATGTCCAGAGGCAGTGGGAGAGGAGGCTGGGTGGGGGTGTGGAGGTGAGTCAGAATTGGAATGTTGGTACTATGACTGGTAAAGACAGAGACCTGGCTGATATGGAGAGAAGGAGGGTAGATATACTATGTGTGCAATAGACCAGGTGGAAGGGAGTAAGGCCGGGAGCATTGGAGGTGGGTTCAAGCTCACATGATGGAGATGGGAGAAAAATGGGGTAGGGGTAATTCTGAAGGATGAGTATGTCAAGATTGTGTTGGAGGTGAAGAGAGTATCAGACGGTGATGAGTATGAAACTGAAAATCAAATGTGTGATGATGAATGTTATCAGCATGTACGCCTCACAAGTTCGGTGTGAGATGGAAGAGGAAGAATAATTCTGGAGTGAGTTGGATGAAATGGTGGAGAATGCACCCAAGGAGGAGAGGGTGCTGATTGGGATAGACTTCAATAGGCATATTTGGGGAGGGGATAGAGGTAATGAGGATGTGATGGCCAGGTATGGGGTCAAAGAGAGGAATGTGGAGGGACAGATGGTGGTGGATTTTGTGAAAAGGGTGGAAATGGCTGTGGTGAATACATATTTAAAGAAGACAGAGGAAAATGCATGCAGATGGACTATATCTCGTGAAGGATACGCCGTCTTAAAGGGATTGAAGACTGCAAAGTAGTGACAAGGACGAACATAGGTGGCAGCATTGGATAGTGGTCCGTAGGAGGATTTTAGAGATCTGGGATACATATTCTACAGTTGACACCAAATTTGGCAAGCAGGAACACATAGCAGGCTAGCAGACAAATAGTTTTTGAATCAATCAGTGGAGAACAAACTGAAAGGAAAGCCACTTTATTTTGCTGTTGTATTCTTTCAATGAAATTTATACTCTGTATTCAACCCGTCCTATTGTGTAGGAGCAGTGGACAGTCACAGTGCCTGGGTTTCAGTGTCTTGCTCAAGGACAATTCAACATGCTTTCTTAAGGAGCCATGGATCAAACCAGCAACTATCCGATTACAAGATGATCTTCTCTACCCCCTGAGCCACAAGGTAAGATTATATGATCAAATGCCTTGACAAAAAACATAGGACAGTCATTGAGTGTATGGTGTGAATAGGAATTCTGTTAAGGGTAGAGGGCAATGTGACAGGTGATGTACAAATCCAGGGATGGTAAATTAATGGGGTTGAAATATAGAGCTCGGTTGGGATAAAGTGATGGTTGGAAGTGAAGCTGGGTGAGCACACACCAGCAAACGGGCTTCATATTACACAGAGCGATTTTAATGAGCCAAAGGGTGGTGACTGTGGGTTTGTGAGATTCTGTTCCATTCCAGTTTGTTTATAAATCCCTGCTTACACTTACAAGTCAAATTATGATCCAGGACTGAATCAAGAACTTTTATTGTCATTGTGCATGCACAACAAAATTAGTGTCGGTCTTAAATAGTGCATACAGACAATAAAAAGACAGTGAAGAAATAAGAAATGCAAAATATCAGCAATAAAAAGTTCATTCTTGGCAATAAAAACAACCTATAAACAATATAAAGCACAACATAGAATGGTGATAATACAAAATAGAACTTACGAGGTGAAAAATTGTAAGTATGGATGCTATGGACAGATGAATTGGCTTAAAATGACATGCGAGTAGATCATATAAAATGTTGCGTGTGCCCAATGGTGACAGCACTTCAGTAAAAGTGTTTTATTGCCACACAAACCAAGGCCAGTGGAATTTGTTCCTACCATATTGTATAGGAGCAGGGAGAGAAACCGCAATGTTCCGCTTGGGGAATAGTTAGAGATTCAGCATTTTGCTTCCCAAGCACCATTCAGCGGCTGGTTTCACTTCTATACAATAGGATGGGTTAAACACAGAGAATACATTTCACTGGCCAAGGTCATGTGGCCAATAAAAAAATTCTTCTTGGAGGTCCTAAAGTCCATGATAATCTCCTTGGTCTTTTTGGTGTTTAAGACCAGAACACACAAAATATGAGAACTGATTGTTTGCTCACCATATAATCTACTCAGAACATGACGTGCCCTAGTTTGGAGATGATCAATGTCATTCCTTTCACCTGTGAGCATTCGTGTCTTGGCTTGTCAATACAAATCTGATTTATTATTAATATAGATTTGAGTTGGCTTAAGTTACCATAAGGTTAAAGAGGTCAAGGATGTCATTTTTGTTTAAACCTAGCCTGCATTTAAAAGTGATCAGTGTAATCCTAAATTTATGGAAATGTAATTATGTTACACTTTTGGCCCTAGTATTCTGGTTATTGACTTCCGATTATACTGTCCTAGACCAAGTAATCATTAAATAAGTGGGTAGCAATCGAAAGATAACTTGAAAAGCTAAATTTCTTTGTCGTGTATATTTTAATTATTGAATTTGATCAGTTCTTGGAGTTTAGTGATTTCTACTGACGTTAACCAATGTGAATAAGAACATAACCAAATAGATGAGATAAGCCAAGATTGAACATAATTGGTTTGCTAACATCTGCCATTTGCAATTTCATTTAGTAGATATCAATTTAAGACCACTGCAGTCTTTTATGAGATGTTATAGGGTTGGGCCCTTCAAACAATAATTAAAGGGTTCATTGAGCCTGTTCAGTCTTCAGTATTTTCAGCCTTCATTTGAGTTCTGTTGTTGCTGGTGTGGTTTTTCTCTCGGCTTTTCAGAGGGCAACAAACCAATCAACAAACAATTTTCTTTTTAACATGTCACCACCACCAAATTAGTGGTTGTGACTTAAAAGGCCCTGGGACTTTTCACACCGGAGAAGGGTCTGATTTTCTTTATCTACCTCCTTCAACAACCTCGGGCACAGTGCCTATTAAGGATACATTAATTTAAGGTGAGAATTTGACAAGCACAGCCATTGTGTTTCATTATGCGGCATGGAGGCCATTTGTTAAACCCCGTCAAGAATTTTTGGATGATAAAGAAGAGATGTATCTGCACATCTACGGAGCCTTGCAAGTACGTTGGATGGAGAAGGAGGGTAATAGAATCAAGCATCCCCGTCAGTCTACTTTGTCAGAGCCTTTGGCGAGGTAATAAGACAAATGGCAAAATGGAAAAGCGCATTTATTGGATGAACAAGTGCTTGCTGTGATCATCAGAAGTAGCTTACAATGAGCTTACTGTTTTTCATTGTTCAGACGAGAGTTAATGATAATATGGCATACATCAGTTTACAGATCCATGTTTTGAGAAGTACCACACAACAGACAGACAGTTCAACATTTAATCGATGGAGGAAAAGATCAACAGTCACACTACAGAGAAGAAATAATACAGAGGATATAGAAAAAAAAACTATTATTTTGAGACAAATACACCACATTTTCTTTACAATGGATTATATGTACATAACTGAAATTATAAGCAAAACGCTTTAAAGAAAGCATATACCAGTGGAACACAATCCGCCCTTGATAATTCTCAAAAGTTGATGTCTGCATATGTTTTATACAAAATAGATTTTCAAACAATATTTGGGTAGTGCAATTTTTTTTAAGATTCAAGCTGGTTGATTACTTTCACAAACAGTTTGTGTGAAAAGACTGATACCTATCCTATTCACAGTATTACACAATTTGACCAAAGCCATTGAGATAGAATACAAAATGTGTTATAAAACAAACTGTACACATTTGTCTTCCTAGGAGCTACGAGGTCTTCACTGATCTATGCTGAATTCGTCTGTACTTGCTTTGGTCACATTGTAGTTAAACACAACAGGCTTTTTTTATGTACAGTCTGTATGAATTGTTTACTGACTCATGTATATTTCCTGAAAATCTGGCCTGCAGAGTGTTAAATGTGAATCTCCTATGTGAATAGCTTATATCTGCAAAAAAATAAAATAAAAACAAGGAAGCAAATATATGTCATGTCTATGTTTTGCGATAATGAAATATTATGTATCTGTAATTTCCATTGCATATTCAGTTGTCCTCCTCAAAACCTAAAAGGAGCAAGTGGCTGGATATATTTTTGAGCAAGGAGAGGCAAGTGTGCGGTTTCTTATACCTGTTAGAAATTAGCGACAGCAGCAGCAAAGGTTTGTAGACACACTGAATGTGAAAGTAACCCATGAGTAACCCTTTATGCAGTTTTTGAATAAAATTCACCAGAACTATTTTGTATCAGCACCAAAAATAAAGGAGTGGACATGGTGAGTGGAAAAACATCTCAGACGATGTAGGCATGGCGGCGCATACCTGAAACTTGCCTGATAAATTCAGGCAAAACTTTTTCCTGACTTAAAATACCATAAAACCACACAAGCACACAACACTGGGAATTAGAAATTAATGTTTTTGGTTTAGATGGGTCACCAGAGGAATATGGATAACTGCATATGCATCAGTCACTTCGTTTAATTCCAACCAATGACAACCTGAGATAGGGAGGGTTAAAAATCACTAATGAGTAGCTTCTCACTTGTTGGCTTAGTGTATACAGACAGGTGTTTTCCCATCATTAAGCAGGTAGACCATGTGGTATCGCATGTTAAATGCACAAGTTAAGAGAGTGTGGCTTTCCAAATTGCTTAGTTGATATACTCACCCAATTATTTCAATATAAATGGTGCTTCATATGGATTTCACATGCGTTTCTGATAGCCTTTTCTTTAGAATAAACTATCTTCCCTTGAAAACTCACATTCATTTTGATACCTGGGTTATTTTGTGCTTGAAACACAAAAATGTCAGGAGTACAAAAAAATAAAATCAGTTGACAGTCTTAAGCAGAAACTCAACTAGCGCTAAAATTAAACTTAACATCTTAAAACTCCCATTTACTTTCATTACGACAAAGAGAAAGGGTTGCTAACAGAGCTATATTCTAAGTATCTCAACAACGTGTGAATGTCTTGCATTAAAATGAAGCTCATCGATCGATCAGTTCATGTCATCATTAAACCAATCACATGTGACTTAGTGTAACATCAGGGATTTCATTTCTTGCATCATTAGCAATATTTACTGCTGGGACACTTGATTTAAACACCACAATATTGTTTTGAAGTTATTGAAACAAGATAGCGAACAAGAATTTGGCACTGAAATCGTCCCAAAGAACAGAGGGTCCATTTTGCCAATGTCCCAAATCAGCAGAGCCAGACTTTTATTGTGAGATGTCTGTCTGAGGCGGGTCAGCTGCTAAGTGCTTTTAAACACTGGGGTTGAACTACCTGCTATACACAAACATACATGTGCAAACATACAAGAAATACACACTACAAGAGCAGACGTTAAGACAAGGTGCCTAACAAGGTGGCTAAGAAGTAAAGGGGGCTATGGGGATAAGGTTATCAGCAGCTGTGTGAAGTTTAAACCAGAGTGTGTGGCAGTGGTGACCCCAAAAGTCTCTTTATCGGTAGGTTCTTGTTCATTTCATAAAGGTACATTTCAATCATGTCACAAGGTAACAACACATAGGCTTTAAATAACGTCACCCACGTGATTATGGAGAACATGCCTAAAGAGTCTAGCAAGGACCACTGCTGGCAGAACCATGACTGCATATTACGTTCCTTATTTTCTAAACAGACTTAATGGCTCCCTAAAAAAGAACTCTGAATAGTTTCCCATCGGATTGAGCCAGGCGAGGACCACAAAACCATTTCTACGGCTGTAAAAATGTAATCATCTTCTTGAACAAAAAATAGAATATGCACTCTTCTTTCTGATTGGCTAACGCAGGTCTCGACCACATTCCAGTCATTACACTATTGAGGGAGGAACTAGAGGGTTAAAATAAAGGGAGTGGCTTGTTTGCATTTTTTAAAAATCATCTTCCTTCTATACTCACATCTGAGATTTGTACAACTTCCCACCCGTTGAAGCTTTCATCACTGTCTATTATCCCCCAAAGCTTTTAGTGGGGATGGAGGGGCTACAACAGCACTTCAGAAATTAAATGTGCACAGGAGACCACGAGGAAGGAAGCAGATTTGGGATTTTTCTTACCTATTCATAAGGATCACTTCTTTAGTACACACTGAGGATGACTGAGCTGCCACTTCAAAAGATAAACATGGCCATTAAAAAAAGGAAACCTGCAACTGCATATAATAGAAAAGTACAATCACATATGACAACGGTAGACCATGATGGGTTAAGAAAAACCAGCCTTGGACAGTTTAGGGTTGAATGGCTAAAAAAAAATCAGAGTTTGAGCTAAAAAAGGCACGTATTTTTTCCCTTTTATAATAGACATGTGTAAACCTGGAAGAGGTTAGCTTGTGGGAGAAATCATCCTTTGAACGGTGCACATCTTCATTACAATCCAACAGAAATTACATGTCACACCTAGAACTGTTATAGCAATGGCAATTACGCTTTTGAAATGGCTGTTTGGAAAACAAGGATATTGTTTTGTATGACTTAAGATTTTGTTAGGACCTCCTTACTACTACAGAGGAGCACACGGCCTAGAAGCCTGTTTATAGTATGCTATTATACTTTTGTTACCTTCCCAGATAACGGCGACCTGGAAAACTGTATAAACTGTGACATAATTTGAAAATGTAGAAAATACTTTCATAGCCTGTACATAGATATTTGTTTTATCTACTATAGATATCACTCTGTATTTGAAGGTAAGAAACCTGAGACAACATGGATGGTTAAGCCTATTTCACTCTGATTATCTTTCTCTTAAAAAAATCCTACTTTGTTATATGCTAAATCTTAAACTGCTGAATAAAACAAAAACCTCTGTGCTCAGTCTCAATGCAAATGTCTTCTTGCTTGCTGCCCTTTCCCTCCAGACCCGTAAACCTCTTTAAAATTGCATACTCGCTCCCCAGAATAACACACTTCCCTCCTCTTCTTGAATTCACTTCCTTTCTTTCTTCCGCTTTACCGTCTTTCCATCTCTGGCCATTTCTTCATTCTCACTCAGGGGGGAGGGGGAAAGAGGGAGTGGGAGGTGAAGTGACGTGGTGGGACTTTAAGGCATGGTGTCTTGACGGGGGCACAGTCATCTCTGGTGGAAGAGGAGTGGCTTTACACTCCCAGCTTTGAATTTTGGTAACTGGTTGCTGATGATCTCTGCCAGCATCTCTGGGAACTCCACACTCAGAGACTTATTCACAAAGGTGTAGAAGCAGAAGTTGAGCAGTCCACCGACCATCTAGATAGGACAGACAGACAGACATACATAGAAGATGACCTATAAGTGGACAAGTTCACATAGTACAATCTGACCATGGTGTCTGTTAGACAGTGCGAGATCATATTTGATGCAATTAAATTAATGAACCCAGATATCCCTCAAGGCTTCTGATGCCATGACTGTGTTTTAGTCTAACCCCTGTACATCACACCTTGCATGGTGCAAGATACGAGTAAATTACAATGTCTTTTGTGTCAACACAATGAATACTGAAGTTTTGTCAGTGTAGCAATACCGCGTACAACAGAACTCCACAAGCTATCATGGAAAATTATGATTTTGTCGTCTAATACATTGATCTCATTGCAGTGTTGTTCACAGTGTAAACTGACAACCAAATAAAACCATGTTAACTGGGATTTTTTTTACTTCAAACAGTATAAACAATTTATTTGAACTTTATTTAAAAACGTATTATTCACAGTAACTAGACCCTTCCAAATCTGGCCTCAGTACCTTGAAGTACTGCTGTTTCTTTTAATTCTGCCATGTGGTTAATTACTTTCACCTTCTGTGCTGGATATAACCACTGATTGAATGGCTGCATGTGGATTTTTTTTTAAAAATAGTCAATATACTAACATATTGTCCCTCTCCATTAGAGTAACTATAGTAACTGTTAGTGTCAGGTCTCACATAGCCTGTAATGAGTTCATTAACTAAAAATGATATGTGAAAACTTCATGGAAAGTTCAACCATTTCCAACAAGCAGCGCCTGAAATGGCCGCACAAAATAGGCAATGCCTGGCAAAGTGCCTTTTTAGTGCATGTTTGTAATTAAACAAATTTTAAAAATGGCACTAGAGATCAGAAAAAGGGTGCCAAGTAGACAATTGCATCATGTTGGGATGCCTGTTCTACTGCCTTGTTATATCTGTACCTCATGCATGGAGTCTAGGAGCTTGGTGAGTTGGTAGAAGCGCTGCCAATTCTGGCTGGAGTTCTCCTCCCGCTTCACAATGGCCTTTCCTAGCTCCTTGATGTAGGACATCCTGATCTCATCGAACACTGCCTGGCTCTTCAAGCCGTCCTTTGGCACTGCAGGAGGGAGAAATTCTATATTATCGTCTGGGATGGATATGAGAATTTTGTTTGCTACTGCGGTATTGTGGACATGTAAATGTTATATTAATGTTTGAATGAGTTTAGAAAACCAATAAAATCTAAACAAGTTATGGTAAGACAAGTATGTGGTTATTTGCTTTAGTGACACTTGGAAAAAACAGATAAATTGAGTGGTAACAAATCGGATAAATGCCATGGGGACAACAGGGCCTTGTATTTCAAGTTTAAGAACACATTAGGATGAACAGGACACTATATATTTCCATTTATAAGTTATTACCACTAAGTAATTTAAATCTATCAGAGGGTCCAGCAGTGCATTAGTATGATGTACAGTGTACCATGTAATAGGAGGACTGAGTAGGAGGAAGTTTAAGAGTATTCTAGAACATTGACATAGTTTGTAAGGCCAAAGGACTTTGGGCTTACAACTTCCCTTGTTATGACCAGGGAAAGTTGTGCAAGCATCACTATGTGACAACAAATCGGTTGGTGTGGACATTAAAGCAGGCATGGGGAGATTACGGTCAGATACCCTTCCTAACATCCCCCCTCATAGTGAGTTTGATCCTGCAGCCTCTGTCTCTTTAGTTCCCAAAGTATGCACTCTGCCCCTAAGACAACCTCCTTCTACCTTCTCAAAAGCAGTGAAATGAAAATAAATGTGTATTGTTTGGTTCTGAAACCTGTTGAAATACGGTTCTCAAAAGGAACCAAAAGCAGAACTCTGCACTGGCACGATCCTGGTGGGGGAAAATCATTTGGGTTCACTGTGAGGGTGAGATACTGACTGACCTGTGCTGAGAAGCAGCAGAACTTTCATACACAGGTACTCGTCATGTGACACCTGCAGCCTGACAAACTCATTGGAGATCTTCAGCATTTGCTCACACTGGTCCGCCATGTAGGGAAGCTTCATCCGGTCCCTGGGGGGAAACAGAGTATTATCTCCATCACCTGAGATACGAGACTCCTTCAGTTTTATTGCTTTTACATTTTTAAGACCAAACTAGGGAGGATTGGGTCTGGAGCATCTGATGTTAATTTGTCAGCAAATTAGCTGACCTAACGAGTTCAAACTGCTTGATATTAACTGCAACATTCCAGCATATCCTATTTAGAACAGCAGGTGTGGTTGTCTTAAATCTATTTATAGAACCTAGCAAGCTCACTTGGAGTTTCATTGTAACCACATATGTGCAGCTTGACTTCTGCAAATGGTGGGACAAATATGCGGCACTAGACAGAGATAGGGCACGTACTCATTGATGACTAGGTCCGGTGCGAAGCAAAGCATGTTGCCATTGCACTGCTGGTAAGACCTCCAGCCTAGGCCAAAGGACATGAGGAAGAGCCAGGAACACTGCAGCAGAGTCATTTGGTCATCCAGATGCAGGTTCCTAAACCCTGTGGGGAGGACATGACAATATTGCATACTGTAGCCTCTGTTATACAAGGATCTTGCAAATATCAATGAAATGGCTCTCATATAGATGGTGGTCTTCAAGTGATACAAGCTCAGCTTTTCCTTTCCTGTAATTTCATGAAGCAGTGATGCCTGGAAAGTCTTTTTAGTTTTGGTACCACAGCTGACCCTAATTGGTTCCAGCTGTTGTTCGTGTGCAGGTTCCAGCACAGCAACAATCTTTACTTTTGGGTTCTTTATAATAGTAAAAATATTTAGCATAAAGATATATGCTTGGATGTCTGTGTTTTAGAGGGCACTTGAGTTAAATGATCATATCCCATATCGGTTCCTCTTTTCCTTAGTGTGGTTGTTTTTGCTGTGGTGATCTACAGCTGCTGAATGAATAAAGAGGAACCACTGTTACAGCTGTAAAAGGATAATAGCTTATCTGATTCAAATGTGAGTGAGCAAAGTCCAGATGTTCTTATTGGGGAAAAACATCGAGAGGAAAAAAAGAGCACCTTACCTGGCAAAGCCTTGGCCCACTTGACGGCGGAGATGACCTGTCGGCCGCCCAGCCTGTTCAGGGTGGTCATGAGGCGGGTGGATGTATCAGGGAGGGTACTGTCATAGCCAGCATAGATGGTGTCAGGCTCTATGGCCTTCAGCAGGGACAGCATGGTGGGGACAAGCTGGGGCATAGACTTGGGCAACAGGGAGCGGGCCTCAGCTGGCGGTGGAGAGGTAAGCTCTGTCTGGTTGCTCTGCTGGATGCCCTTTAGGCGGTTCAGCTTCTTGGTTTTACGTGCTGCAGTGAAGGGGGGGGGAATCAGTGCCACTCATTTTGCATCGGGAGCATTTTACATACCATACATAAAATCCTGTATGGGTTCAGTTGGTTAAAATGCACTAGGTTGGATTTTAGTATGTATAAACAGTAAAAGTCAGCATTATTCCAACTGTTGGACTTCCTCACAGGGGCCTTGTTATATTTAAACTTGATTTAGGGCTGAGGAATATGGCCAGTGAAAATGAGTGATTTTTTTATTATTTTTTTGAGGCTACATGAAATGTATCTCGATACTTTAAAATCTCTACAGCTCTTTGTAAAGACTCAACCCTTTGATGCATACTATCACACCAGTATGATGACTCTAGTAGTCCCTGTGACATGTGTCATACATATGTATTAAAACATTCTTGCATGCAAAAAGGGGGAAAAATCCCAACCAAGTTAAATTTAACAAAGCAGTATTTATACAAACCAGATAGTAGCACACAGGCTTTTAACAGCTGTTAGATGAAACTTAATAATGGCATGGAAGTATGTACATGCGGAGTTTAATGAATTCTTTGTTTTGTAGAGAGTGGAAGTTCAAATGGTGAAACAAATGTGGTACTGCTACTTTTTGTGGTAATGGTTTTGCTTCTTATTTTGCTGGTAACAGTTCTTTGTTTATCATCTTCCTTGTGATACCCAAACCAATGCAAGGCGATGGATCCAATGTTTTTTCTTTTTGGAACCAATTTGTCAGCCTCCCATCGAATACTGTTTCATAACTCAACATGTTAGCAATGTGCAGATTGGCTGATGTCATCCAAATCCGCATGTATGTATTATTCATCCAAATGCCAACCAACCAGAGTAATTATTTTCTCCAATTTAGAGACTTGTACTCGATCGCACAAACGGCGCTTTCACAGCTAATGCACGTGACGTAACACTTGACTAAACCTACTCCTACATGAAACTGTACAGCCCTTCCTGTTGCGTTGGCTGCCAATTCGTGTCCAACTACAGATGAAGCTTAAGATGTTTGCATTTTAGAGAATGAATTATTACATCTAGCTGCATCACACATCACTACAACACACATAAACTCTGGCATTTCAGTTTTTTTGCTCACTGCTGGCTCTTTCTGAATCTGAAAACTCTAGAGTAGTAGTAAAAGGTGACAAAATACAAAACTAATGTCAGGTTGAGGGCCCTAGACGTACTCCCCTGGTAGAATGTCTTAGCGGTTTTAATATGCAAATGAAGCATTTTGAGATTAGAATATAAGGAGGAAAGATGAATAAGCGTTTATTTTTCATTTATTTGTCATTATATATGCATACAATGAAATCTGTCCTCAGCATTTAAACCCATTCTATTATATAGGAAGAATGAGGAGCCGCAGCGTCCAGGTAGCAGTTAGGGCTCAGAAGTCTTAGTAAAGGACACATCAACATGCTTTCTTTCTGCTGGGGTCAGTGATCAAATCACAAATCTTCCAACTAGATGGTCACCCTACCTCCTGAGCTATGCTAACCCTAAAAACATCTTGTTTTGATAAACACAAGTTTTATTGAAATTTGATTATTTTAATGAAAACGGTTACTACAGGCAAATGAGAGGAACTACAGGGAGAATATGTATTATTCTTTTCATTTTTACACAGCATTTACACCCCTGTCACTATGGGCCATGCTTGGAAAATTATGGTCACTCACTCACGGATGACCCAAGAAAGACGTTTGCTGTAGTCAGAGGGGCTCAGCGGTAAAGCATACGCCTCAAAGTTAGGCGTCGCAGGTTTGATCCTGACATTAAGGGTCAGGACAGGGCATCCAGCCATAATCCCCCATGCTTCGGTAAATGTGAGATTTAATGTACAGCACTTTGAGTGGTCACTAGACTAAAAAAGCGCTCCATGATTCAATGACCAGAGTTGAGAGTCAGTGATGCCAACAGTTGACAGTAGAGGGTGCTCATGTAATAATTTATTTGCTAAGGATTAAAACCCACTGACAGAAACTAAAAGTCTGCTTCCTTGTTTTAGGTAGAAGGCTAACAAAGCTATTTGGCTGCAGTCCCATTGCCAGCAGAAGTAGCGTAATCACCAAACAAGGGTGTTGAGGGCCAGGTGGCAGTTGAGCCTCGGCAACATCCATAGGTTGCTTATGATCATAAAGGACAGACACCAGAGGCAGAGGGACAGACAGCAGAGAGACTTTCATATGGACAAGTGGCACTGGTAAGCAGTCAAACACGGAAACACAATTGTGTTTATTCAGCTTGCTGTTGCGTTGCCCCCTTCTTCACTGTAGTTAGGTTCTATCAAAGAGGTGTTCACAATTGGCCGGCATTACTCGCATGACAGGACATCCCTATTTCAAGTAACTCTAGTTTACTAAAATGAATATAGACAAGAAGCAAATTAATTTTTGTAAATTGATAAAATCAATCGAGTTATCTGGATGAATTCATATAAAAGGAATGTAATTACATTGAACCAACTATTAAATAGAGGGAAATCTCCTTGGAACAATGCATATTAAATGCCATCATAGTGAATGAGACATGTGGACCCTGTGTCTAAACTAACTTACATTTACACTTATTCATTAAGCTGACGCTTTTCCCCATGCAATGTAGTAGATGCAATCAAGCATACAACTTTATCTATTCGATCAATTGTTTATTCATGTTGAGGGTAGTTTCATCCCAAAAGAAGACCATTTTGTAGTTAAACTATAACAATAGATATTTTCATTATTTATAATCTGCTCTTTGTATGTTATGGTCAGTCCCTGTATGCACAACAGGTGCACCATGAGTTTGGACGTTTCATGCTTGTTTAAGTCTGTTCACCTGTACAAGTGTTTTACAAACAAATTTGCGGCACATGGCAAAGGTAGTTTGCTTTAAACGTTAAACATTATTTATCTTGCATTGTTCTGTGAGGCATTGGTTACTGTGCCATTACCAGCATTTTATTTGCTCAGGTTGTAGGTAATCAAACCACTCATGGCAAACTCTCATGCCATGGACAATCATACTTGTGTAACTTTAGGGGCGGCATAGCTCAGTGGGTAGAGCGGTCGTCTGGCAATCAGAAGGTTGCAGGTTCGATCCCCGGTCCTGCATACAGCATGTCGAGGTGTCCTTGAGCAAGACATTTAACCCCTAACTGCTCCCCGAGCGCCATATGTTGGCAGCTCACTGCTCCTATACAATAGGTTGGGTCAAAAATGCAGAGAAATCCAAATTTCCCCTTGCGGGACTGATAAGGGAATCCTTTCCTTTCCTTTCTTTCTTTCTTTCTTCTTCTCCTCATTCTCCTCCTCCCTCTTCTTCCTC
>OMLC01102545.1:0-10143 GCA_900302585.1 Regalecus glesne | reverse complement strand
TGCAGGTTCGATCCCCGGTCCTGCATATAGCATGTCGAGGTGTCCATGAGCAAGACACTTAACCCCTAACTGCTCCCCGAGCGCCATATGTTGGCAGCTCACTGCTCCTATACAATAGATTGGGTCAAAAATGCAGAGAAATCCAAATTTCCCCTTGCGGGACTGATAAGGGAATCCTTTCCTTTCTTTCTTTCTTTTAGCCTGAGAAAATAAAGTGCTCTACTGTAGCCTCAAAACAATTAATATTTATGTTCATTACAAAAACAAAAAATTACCTCAAGTTTGGGTAGACATTTGTCAAGGTAATGTGTGTCTTAGGCATACTTTATATAGCAGATAAGATCAAAGTTTTGATTGGCCTGTAGAAATGTCAGATATTAGTAAAACTATTGATTGGACAACCCTATAAGGTTTCCAGCCTGGATCAGCAGGAAGGACAATCTTCAATCTCATAGCCAAGACAGATAATGTGCCATTGCAGTAATTATCTCCTGACACACTCAGCTTATTTTTTTAAACTCTCCAGATCTACACAATTCATATGAATGACCTGGTTAACACGAAAAATAGCAGTTGTGACAAATTTACAGGTATGTCTTCCATGTTCCCTCTAGACACAAAGACCACACCTCTCCTACATGCTTCACATCCACTCACCCAGAAGAGTGTTCTGGGTGGGCAGGCGATCATGTGCAACATATGTCATTGAATTTTTTGTGTGACTGTGAGAGGTAGAGTGCCATAGGAGCAAGAGAACCGTAACGCCAAAGTGAACCTCGTGTTGGCAGCTTGTATATAACAACTTGTACTCGATGTTTGCGATATAGTCATTTACTACATGCGATGTAGGACAAGCTGCAATTCATCATATATTTAATACATCACCCAAACCTAATTTGATAAGATTTTATTCATCACTTTCAGGTCTGACTTCAAGCTAAAGAGAAGCCCCTTAACCCTTCAATGAGACGGTGTGAAGCTTGACAGGGCCTCTCTAGTGTTTAAGAAATCTAGCCTTCATACTAAAAGTAACTAGTGCGTTTGCTATCGGGACCTGACCAACTGAGTTGAGGTTCTTAAACTAACAGAGTAACATGTTTTAAATTGCTGCTTGAAAACATATTTTTAAAGGTTGATATATTCTTGTTTCACTTGATTTCATTATTTTCTGAGCATGTTATTTTTATTTATTTGATTGTAAGAACTTAAATCTGAAAACATGCTGTACAATTCAAATCATTATTATAACAGCCAAACTAACCATTATAATAATCAAAATAATGTCAAACAGCATCTACCACTGTTATATTGCCCCATAAGAGATTAAGTTTCATGTGTTGGATTTGTACAACGTATGGATTCATAATGCATTGAGAAGTTCAATTAAATACTGTTCTCTTTTTGTCAGTAAATCAAAGTTGCAATTGAAGTTTGTCGCAATATCCCTATTATTAACTAATTCTAATCAATGTCAAAGACCTGCAATAACAGCGAAAAGCAACAAATAAAATAGATTTGAGTCCTTTAGTTTGTACATACCTTCCAGGTTCATCCCCGCCATTAGACACTTGCGGAAGCGGCAGGCGGGACAGTTCTTCCGTCTGATCTTGTCAATGATGCAGTCATTTCTCCCAGCGCACAGATAATTATGTTGCCCTGAGACAGAGATGTGGATAATTAGTCTGGTGATTATTTTGAGGGATGTAAGGGATAATGTCAAATTAGCTCATGCTACCATCATGGTCTTTGGAATTAAGAGTTCATCGACACATCAGTGGCATCAGTGAGTGCATAGACCTCTCATTCATATTTACCTTCAACTGCCCTCTTGAAGAAGACCTTGCAACTACCACAGGTGAGCACGCCATAGTGGCAACCTGAGGCCTCGTCAGAGCATACCAGGCAGATTTTATGAGTGGTCCCACTGGTCTTTCCCTGGCCTGAGGATGAGGCAGTGACTCCTTCCTGTCTGGAGGTAGAGCTATGAGGTGAAGACAAGAAAAATGGGAGAGAAACGTCATGGAAATGTGGTCTGACTGTGAAAAAATGACCACACCGATAAGACACTTGACAGCTTAACAATACAGAGCAGTTTTAATAGCAGTTCAAGTATATTTAGGAGTTGTTGCTTTGACATACGCACTGCTGCAAAGGATCTTAAAGTAATAGCCTGAAGGTTAGAGAAAGGAAACGATTAGTTTCAAGCTCCACACATGCAGGGAAAATGTGAAGTAATGAATCAACGCTCTCTGCTCCCCCAGTTAACAAAGTGGTCTCCAGCCTTGTCACACACGTATGAATGCATGTCTTCATGTAAATATGAAATGTGGAACAATGCATGAATTTTCAGTCAAAATCCTGGATTAATAAAGATTTAATTAAAATCAGGTATATGCATTGAATAATTTCCCAATCAGTGTTATGACAGAGTAAATCTAAAGCCATGGTTAGCTTTGTCCTTTTCCGAAAAGCCTGAATTTAGTTTACAAATGTACTACTTAGTACCAGCAACTTTTTAACATGTAAACTATACTTCACCCAAGGCCAATTTTTCTTTAACCCAGCCTCAGTTCCAAACAGCTTAAGTGCAGGACTCCATAATGTCATATTCAATTCTGTTTAGTCTGAACTATTCAAAGATCAGTGGCCAAACCATCATAGAAGTGGTTGTTTTGAACCAATACTGTTGATTTAACAGTTAGCATTGTGCCTCAGTGGGTAGAGCACATGCCTGGGAGTCAGGCACTGTGGGTTCGTATCCCTGCCGTGTAGCTCAGTAAATGTGAGGCATTTATTGAAAAGTGCTTTGAGGGGTCACTAGTCTAGAAAAGCGTTATATTAGAACAAGTCCATTTACCTGTCTTGATGCATGCTCAATAATCCAGGTATGGAGATCACAAAATAGAGGTGAATCAGTCTTACAATGCCGTGATTTCAAATATTCCCCAATCCTTTGTGAATGGTGCTCATTGCCACCGAATGTGCAGTTGATCACCCAACTTGCATAAGAACCCATCCTATTGTTGTGTGATATCAATGTACTGTTTATAAGGGGGGTAATATTTGTTTTCAGCTCAGACTGAAGAAGTCAGCTGGTGAGTGACGAAACGTTTCCAAATAAACTTCTGATCCAGTTGAACTGATTCACCTCTTTTTTGTTGAAGTCCATTTACCATTCCCATACAGTTTGAGCTCCACTGGTTCCACCCTTCCACTAGAGGGTACCTGGCTTTGCTGCATTCATGCACCAGAGGTCCCCACCCCCTCGCTATCTGAGTGTCCACAACAACAACACCCACAATGAGAGGATATAGTCTGAGTGGTGCAACTAATGACTCTGTCCCTCCATGTGTCCATCCATCTGCTACCACAAGGAAAACAAAGACAGTTTCTTTTGACAAGAGTCTTTCTGAAACCCCACTATTACCAAAACACTAATGCTGTGGTGCAGATTAGGCTTTGAAAGCCAAGCTCACAGTGATAAACTGATAAGCCAAAACATTATGACCACTCACAAGTGAACCAAATAATGTTGATTGACCAAACAGGTGCTAATGTCAAGGTCTAGGTAGATTAGATGGTAAGTGAACAATCAGTTCTTGTAGTCAACGTGTTGCATGCAGGAGTAAAGACCACAGCAATGGTGTAGTTAGTAAATATTGGTTCTCTGGACTTTTATAATTTTAGTCTCGCATACAAGTTACATGATGACCAAAACACAACAGCGGTTTCATATGCAAATTGGCCATTGACATCGTTTTGGGTTCCAGTCATTATGTAGCTGTGTTATGTGTAAAGGTGGGGATGCCTGCAGTCAACTTAGACTGAGGATATCACCTGTGTGAGTGATTAAAATTTCTCTCAATAAAATGTGTCCAAATGAACTGATTCACCTTTTTTGTGATGTCCTTAACTGGATTATTGAGCATGCATAAAGACGTTGGACTACTAATTTTTCATGCATTTATCGGCATCTAACTTTAGTATAATTTCAGCCAAATGTGTCTTTCATCTATTTTTCAGGTGAAAACTGACCTGAGAAACAGACTTTAAATACAGCACTTGGCTATATGTCTGTGAATATTGATAAATAGACCAGCACCAGAGGGGTTCCCATGTGCACAGACACTCAAGTTCTTTGAAAAAACTAGAAGGATTTAGTGCTCTGACAAACAGTGGCATCTTTGAACACACTAAAGTGTTGTTTCTGTTCTTTGTCTTATTCTTCCCATATGGTTAAGTAAAGGGGTGGGGTGGGGGGTGTTTCTGGGAAATACAGTATGTGATAATAGGAACACGGGGACTACTCTTGACACATAAAACAGACGTATAATAGAAATATTCAATAAATCTAAAGACTTAGTATTTACCAAACTTAACAGCTTGGTAAATGGACTGATTTCTATATAGCACTTTTCTAGTCCAGCGACCACTCGAAGCACTTTAGAATCTGTGGCTCACATTTACTGAGCATGGGGGATTAAGGCCGGATGCCCTTTGCTGATATCCTGTAGTGGGATAGAGCCTGCTACGTCTGACTTGGAGGCACACACTCTACTGTTGAGCTACTGCAGCAGGCAACCTAGACAATTTTGCTGCTAGCAGGAAATTTTGGCCCTTTTCACTGCCTACCACTACAACTATATTTCTGACCCATGGGAAACACTGGGTTCACAAATATTACTGAAAATTAAAGTTAAATTTGTATTATGATTAGGGGTGTAATGGTTCACTTATTCATACCGAAAATGTTCAGCATAGGTCTTTCAGTTTGGCACACATGTACTGAATAAACACAGCGCAGTTATAGCCACTGCACATGCAGAACTTTTGTGTCTGCAGAATTTAATTTAAAACTACAGAGTTTACCCCAAGGCAACTTTCGCAAAGGGCTGGATGTTATACATTTAGCTAACCCACTAAGTATGTGCCATATTTTCACATGCCACCAAGATATCAGGTTATTCAGCATAGTGCAGCCTCATCGTTAGGGTGCATGCAAATAAACCACAGCTTGATGATCTAGTACAGTTCAAGTGCAGTGAGTGCTGCACCTTAATATATTTATTATATTTTCATGGAACTTTAACTGTGGTCTAGGTGTTACAAATTGTGACTACTCATTCAGGCGCAAATTGTGGTTACGCATTCACTCATGGATGCGGATAGTGGGCGACAGAACAATGATGCTGTAAACACTAAATGGACATATTCCTATATAGTACTCTTTTTGTCAAACAACCACTTAAAGCACTTTATGTCATATGCCTCACATCTACCGTGCATGGGGCCAGATGCCACATGTTGGGATCAAACCCACCACTCCTAACCTGGAGGTGCGCAGTCTACCACTGAGCCACAGTGGCCCACTGTCTTTCCATATGGTGTGTGCATGATGGTCAGCAGCATGACATACATGTTCTTCATTAAGAAGCAACTAATTAAGCTTAAATGAGATGGAACTTTCATTAAGACCATTCAAGTATCTGCTCAATCTGTGGCATTCAAAATAAGTTAGTGGAGTATATTTGGGTAAGCCTCACATGGGTATAGGGGTTAGGTTGGATAAAGTATTCTGGGTTCACAAGTAATCCCCTCTGGGTCATATGGGCACTCGTGATTAAGCGAAGAGAGAGTACTCCGCTTCGTTCTCCTCCAACAGCAAAGCACTGTGCTTTTCCCATGAGACCGTGATGTGCAAAATAGCGAGAGCTAATTGTCACGTGACTTGGAGGACTCGCATGCTACGGCTTCCTCCTTCCTGTCGATGTTCCAGCATCAAAGTGACTGACCCAGCAGCAGGAAACTCGGGAGATTCGGGTGGGGGGAAAATGGGGATTAATTTATTTTTTTTATAAATAAATAACTCTCACGTGGAATGCTATCAGTGGTATCCTGCTCATCGCATAAATAACAACAATCTGGGTTACAGGGTTATTAATAGATTTTATATACGAGGACTGTGTTGTCACTATGACTCAATCAGCCCACCATCTGTTTGATCACGTGGTTTTGATGACGGAGGGTATTTACATCCTCTAGCAGTTGAAGATTTATTGGGTTTCCTTAACAAACAGCTAAGTTGACAAAAGGACACTCACATTCACAAAGTCACAGACAAGAGTCTTCCAAGCCGCTAGATAAAGGCATAGTCATCAATATGTTGATGTCACAAAGTCAGAGGGGAAAACCAGCTCGTCCTCCATTGGTTCACTTGGATGAAGGCTACAAAGTGTGAGCATAACAGCTTTACTAAGAAAGGGCTTTAGGCTACTGGGCTAAATCCAATTACTGTGGTATTAGGCTTGTTATACCATTCTACTCTCAACAAATTGCACCTGGAGAGACTGTTTTGCCCTGACATGCGATCGCCCACATAAATGTAACGTACTTTTCACACCAACTGTCATTTTTTTCTTTAAGATTTAAGATGTACTTTATTCATCCCCATGGGGAAATTCATCTTTTGCTTTTATCTTATCACAATACAGACTGTAGCTAGGAGCGGTGGCCAGCCGCTGGGACACTAGGAGGAAACCCACATAGACACAGGGAGAATATGCAAACTCCACACAGAAGCGGCCAGAGGTTCAAATCAGGACCGTCTGATTGTGAGAGAATAAAGTTAACCACTGGGATACTGCAGTTATTCTGTTTAAATTAGGAAGGTCCCCATGACATCCTCCCAACTCAATTTGAAAGTAGCTGATGGCCCTGGCTATGGCTCAGTCTTACCAGCAATCATCTTGTTGTGAGAGAAGAGAAATAGAGATTAGCCAGTTACACTATTAACCATGATAAAAAATGTTGCCATTTCCAAACTGCGAAATATTTCAAGACAGAGCTTACCATTTGAGCAGTTCAGTGGAGCGGTCCTCTGAGTTAATGGTACTTTTGTTTTCGAGTGCATTGTGTGGGGAGTTGGCATTACTTGAGAAAACATTTTTTCCTATGACTTGTGCTTGCCATCAGTCCATGCATTGTTTTAAAGTAAATTAACTTTTTACCAACAATGATTGGCGATGAATCCTCACTTCCAAGTGAGAAGCAGAACTGTCTCTGTTGTGTGATTTTGTTCTGTATATTTCCATTTGACTGTGATAAAAAAAATTCTAATCACCAGTAGCCAAAGATTCCACTGTAAAATTAAACTGGATAGTTGATGCCAAAACGAAGGTCCTGGAGCTCGTTCCTATTTCGTGCAAAAGGAATAAATGTTCTCAAAATGTATATACTTTATCATTTCAGTTTCAAAAGGCAGTTACAGTGAATTCACCATATTAAGGCTATGAGCTGTCCATTTTTATGTGTCACAATTAAATCCCCACATTGTGGGGGTGGACAAAGACTCCGATGGAGCCTGGAGGATGAAGGCCAGAAGCCTTTCCTGATACCCTGTGGTGGGTTTGAACCTGCAACATCTGGGTTGTCAGCTCCCGAAGCACACGCTCTACCACTGAGCTACCACCCAGTGATGTTTTCTATTTAAATTGAATGGTTTACTTGCAGGATCAAAATAATCTTGTGATAAATATGATAAACGTTAAATTATAAAATGCGTATGTGTCTTATACTGTGAGATCCCCATGTGACACATCAAAAATCTGGTTTCTTGGATGGTCTTAGGCAGATCAATTACAGCTGCGTGACAAAGTTGTGAGACTTTTTTTAACCAGATGTTGCGCTAAGCGTCTACTGCCTAACGGAAGTTCTCACATTACTTTCAGAGTTTACTAGAAGTCATAGTATGGTTAGAGCGCGATGTGACAGACTCACAGGACCCAACACTCAACAGTGAAAGCAAATTATTTGGCTAGGTCTTTAAAACCTATCAGTCAGGCTTTAAATTATGTATGTTTCCTCATACACTAATGATGGTGCCCCTGGCTAAGAGCCCTGATAGACATTCCTCATCTCCTTTTAGCCATGAATGACAGCAGTCCTAGGCTGATCCTTGAACTGTGTTCTCTGGGCTCTTCATCAGTTCAGAGGAGCAGACTGCGGTGCAATATCACAACACTAACCAGCAGTTTCCATCCATCCATTGTCAACCGGTTATCTGAAATCGGGTCGCGGGGGAACTGAAGCCTATCTCTGTTGTCATTGGGCGAAAGGCGGAGTACACCCTGTATAAGTCGCCAGTCTATCACAGGGGAGAGCAGTTAGGGGAACAGTGTCTTGCTCAAGGACACCTTGACACGTTTCTCTGCAGGTGTGAGGCTCAAACCTGCAACCTTCTCATCACCAGACGACCACTATACCCTTTAACCACAAGTAACATTTAGAAAATTGTATGCAATGTCTGTGCATTTATTTGCGAATTTAACCAAGCTACTTTTGACCTAGTCAATTCGCCTGATAGCCACCTCAGATGCAAATGAGTCTTGTTAGGGCTATCCCAAATATGGTTGGTAGTGCCAGACACCTTAAGTAACTCTGACAAATGGAGGTATTGGTGCACCAGAAAGGTTGGCTGGCTGTATGGGTGGTGAAGAAACGAAATGTCAGGAACCTTGAGAATGAATTATGACAGTAATTGTCAGTGTTTGTGATCTGGAGTTTAGTATCACATGACTGTGCACATCACACATGGCATATCTTAACCCTTCTCCCTCCTTCTGCAGGCGTGTGCGTGAAAGAGTAGAGGGGGAGCAGAAGGAAGTGCTCCTTCCCTGAGGTAAGAGGCACTAAAATAGTGAGAGGAACTGGCCTACTCAGTCTGACTCAGACTTGCACAGTGAACAACTCAAAGGGAGAAGAGGGAGCAGTGAGGCTGGGTTTATTTGACTAAAGGCTAGTTTAATCTTGAAACCACTCTAAGAGATCCTACCTCTATACGGCCCTTAAGATGATCAGGTTTTCACATCAATGTACATAAAATTCTCATGTTATTACTCTGCTTATTATGTTGTACGTCGCTATGGATCAGAGCGTCTGCTAAATGCCTGTAATGTAATGTTTATTAGTTCTTTATAGGCCACTAAGCCTTTGTACGGGATTTTCATTTGATATGAACAGTGCTTACTTGATGGAAGTCACAACCCCCCACACACAAAAAATCCAAATAACAAAACAAAAAACCAACAATTAAACTGCCACACATTCTTTTGACCTGGAAGCAGGTTGAGGAAGAAATTCCTGTGGGCATCACTAATTGTATGATTTGTGGCTTATCAAATAGAAAGTCCCCCATATGGCAGGTTTAACTGATCCCTCACTCTGCAGTAACACAGATGTGTCACTTCTATAGATCTACAAAAACAGAAATTATCTGTCAAGGACAGTATTTTCATATTTTATCCTCTCTCACAATTCAGCGACAAAGTCGTTTTACTTACAGGTGATGTTCCGTAGCCAGGAGCAGGAATAATAATATTTGCTTGGCTACAAACATGAGTGGGTAGTCTTAATCTATCACTTGACATAATAGAAGAAACATAACCAAGAATCTCAAGTTCCACATTCAGTTCCATAATAAGCAGAGTTTGTGACTGCATGTAGGTGGAAGTTAGCCTCCTTGGTGACTGAGCCACGCTTTCGACTGCATGTTTGCCATGCATTTTAGCTGGACTGCATACCACAGCATGTGGGAGCCACCCACTCCCAAAAAGTTTGAATTTGCTGACTCAACAGCTGTACAGTGGAGAACATATGTATTTATTCATTTAATTATTTATTTATTTAGGGCTTAGCGACATAAATAGATGAACAGAAGCACAGACAGGCTTAACTATATCCGCTTACCTACAAAGTAGAGGGATTTCTATAACCTTATGCAGTGCCAAAAAGTAATCAATATATAAATGCATAAAACGGCACAAAAAAGGGATTAAGGGGGTACAAGGTAATATCATGACAACGACTGGAATGGCAAGCATTTGATCTGGTGCGTTTGCTCGGCGCCAGCTGTGGGGAGGCAGAGAGGGAAAGTAGGTCAGGAGAGTGAGCTTCATGGCAGTGCTTTCGTGGTCTGCTTGCCTGCCTTACTGCCACAGTGTACAAGACACACCTACATCACACCCACACACTCATCCATACTGCACAATCCAGCCCCGATGTATATTTCACACGCATACACACACAAGTGGCATTGTAAAAGGTGATTTACAGTGGATCATAGCTTCTGCTGACACACAAGGTTTC
>OMLC01102538.1:0-12500 GCA_900302585.1 Regalecus glesne | reverse complement strand
GGAGAGACGTGCAGCCCAGTGAGAAACTCACCACCGCTTCTCCTCCACATCAGAGCCACAGCAGAGATAAATGTGATGTCAAAGGGGACGTCGGTGTACAAACCGGGGACAAAGTGTTCCTCATTCAAGAACAGACTTGTCTTTTATAACCATCCCCTCTCTATCTGCAGTGACTGGCCATTAAAGACCCCTCTTCACCTTCTTGTCTCTCACTTGTCTCTTTCTCTCTTTCTCTCTTCTCCTTGTCTATGGCGCTCCCCTCCTGTCTCACTCCTGCGGTTCCTGCTTTTTTTCAGCCCGCTCCTTCATTTCCTCCCTTCTTCATCCTTCCTCCCTATTCATTGCCATGTTTTCCCAAATATCATTCAAAGTACTCTCTTGACGTCAGCTGTTTCAGTAACTCTCAGAGCCAAAGGGATAAACAGTGACATGGTTGCTTAGACTCAGTCACAAACATAAACCATAAAAATCTAAAAGAGAAACAGAAATTCACCCCACCCCCTTACTGTCTCCAGACTCTACAGATGGGCATCCAGCACTTTTCAGGGCTGTTTGTGTTACTGTGTATGGGAGTGGGTGGAGCCTTGCTGACCTTGGCTGGTGAACACACCTTCTATCACCTGGTTATTCCCCGACTCCGCCGTACACACACACTGCAATACTGGCTGCACACTAGCCAGGTGAGTAAAGACACACACACACACACACAAACAAATATGCACATCACATACTCAAACATGTAGAAATTGCACGCATGCAACCATTACATTACATTACAGGCATTTGGGAGATGCTCTTATCCAGAGCAACATACAACAAGTCTATAGGGTCAAGGTACAAAAACTACTGGAGCAACATTAGAGCTAGGACTTCTTCTGGGCTCAAAGACTCCACAACCACATGCTAAAGTTACCATCAGATCCAGTCTAGGTGAATGCATGCACACATGCATGCACACAGCCGTATATATAAAGGGCCACAACGCTATTGGTGAGTCATCTTAAGGGGTCTATTTTTTCCTCAATTATTGATGAAATTGCTCCCTCTGCTGTTCAATGTGCGTAATAACGTATTGAAGGGCATTTGTTGCTGATCATATCAGAAACCAAATCAACTCCATTTTATTTGTATAGCCCGTAATCATACATTTAAAATGCCCCCCAGTGGACTTGAAACCAACATAAAATCCTGTCCTTAGACCCTCACATCTGAAAAGGAACAACTCCCTTAGAAACCCCTTTAACAGTGAGAAAAATAGGAAGAAACCTCAGGGACAGCGACAGAGGAGGGATCTCTCTTCCAAGACGGACAACCATGCAATGGATGATGTGTACACAGAATGAGACTCAATTTACAGGATACAGCATGATCAGGATAACAGACTTGTAAATTCAATAACAAAAGGTAAAAAAGTAGTGATAATGATAACCTCCTTCATAGTGAAGGTACCAATCAATGAATATCTAAAAGGCAAACACACCAGATCAAGCCACTAATGCAGTCAGAAGATAGGTTTGAAAGCAAGACACACACACACATAATGGTTTTACAACATATGCACATAGTTGTGATGCCACAATTCAAATAAAAGCAAAACACACATATGATTGTTTTATTTATATGCTTTGCACACATTGAAATACAAACATGATGATATTACTTACCCTAAATGAAATGTGGTGTTCCTGGCATTCTGAAATCCAATCCAAACACATGGAATTAGATCCGCTACAGTTATTGCATTTTGCTCCCCTGGGGACCAAAGAGACATTGGATGAATGCAAAGCACACCAGTGTGTTTTCTCTCTCGCGTTTTGCATATTGCACTTTGCAAAAGACAAGCATGGTAATTTTGTGCCCAAATTCAATGCAATCAACTGTACAAATGATAGATAAAGTTGATATCCACATTTTAAACATCATCTGGCAAAATTAAAAGAGCATTGTGCAATATTTTGTTATGAAATTTGCTTGCCAAATGGACAAATTTACATGTATATATGAGATCATTGTTGAACCTGGAGACCCCTGGAGAAACTAGCTAAAATTAACACCGTAGCTCTTTTTGCGGATAATGACATGTTCCAATGGTACTCTGGGTCCTGTTGTGTCCCCCTTTAACTTTTCCTGCTCTGCTGAAATCTGCAAGATGCTGCTTAAAATCTAGCTATTTCTTACAGTTATTCAACACTACACCATTTTTACAGTATTGTATATCAGGCCAGGAGTCGGGGTAGGTCAGTGGTTAGTGGGCTCTCTTCAGGAACTGACGAGCCAGAGGCAGTGGGTTCGGATCCACCGTGGGGCTTCAGTAAGGTCATCCAGCCTAAATCCCCCCAAGCTCCATCTAAGTGTATGCCCCACCCCTACATTGTGGGGACTAATGGTGAGATGTAATACGGGGCTCTCGGTATACTATGTCAAACCAGTGGTCACGAGTTCAATTACACCACAGGATATCAAGAAGGGCATCTGACCTCAGTCCCTCACACTCCATCTAAGTCCATGTCCACCCCCACAACATGGGGGCTAACCATGACCTGTAAAATTGGATGTGCAATTACAGTTTTTGCTTGAATGTGGAATTCTGTGGCCCCCAAAACCTGGATGGGAGTGAATTGTAAGAAAATAGTTCAATGACCTTCAACAGTGTCTTTTCTTACAGCCCTGGTGAATACATGCATACAAATGATTGGCTCACAGGTCCATCTATACCTGGTCGGTATTTAAATCGCTGTATGACAAAGAAAACACCCTTTAAACAACGTACCATGCGTTTTGTTTAAAGGGGAGACATAAAGTGTAAGCCATCTGCAAAACACGCCGTATTAGGATCAAGTTTGTATTCCAAATCGTACACCAGCCAGCTCATCTGTTTGGCTCTGGCCACGCACCAATGGGGCGCCTGTGGCCGTGTTTGTGATTGAATAATGGAATGAGTTTTGTGGAACGCAATTCAAAACAACTCTCATTTCATTAGCTACATCCCCTAAAAAGGGCAACTACCCACCGAAGCCCCTCCAGTGTCTGTCACAGCTAAGCTAGCATGTAGCGCTGCATCTGGATGTGCCGGAGTGACTTAGTCCCTGAAGATGGCCTCTATCAGGTGTGAAATTACTCCTTTAGGACAGGCCTTGCTCAACCTTGGGTGGGACTTTCAGGCAAAATTACAGCGTAGATAGATGATCCCTTCTGTGAGATGGTTTGGTTGGCCCCCAGCCACCTTAATATTTGCTTCAGGTCTTTGGAAAAAGTCAGGGAAAAGTTTCTAAAGTGCGTTTTATTCTAGAGAGGAAATTGGGCGCCTCATGTTAAAAAGACACACATGCCGGCTCACTCTGAGCCTGAGATGATAAAAAAGACCCCCCATGCATGTATAAGGGTTTTATTCCAATCCCATTCAAGTTTAGCCGCTCATTTTGAAATGTCCAAAGGGCAGTTTGTGCTCATCTCAGATGTCAACCATGCTCTTTGCAATTGGATAGAAAACTGACCTCCACAAGTCTACAACTTAACCATTCCTGATTCACCAGAAGGAGACATCCATCTTGGGCTGAGCTGAACCTGCCTATCAACCGTCCTAATAGTTTCCTCTATTTGCAGAAAATCCACCGTGCTCTCCACACCACCTATAAGGATGTAGGGAAGGAGCTGACCGGACTTGATCAAAAGTAATGAAATTCTTCTTCTGTTGGATCCTTTATATCCCCTTATTTTCATCCATATCTAAAAAAGCATGCGGTATGTTTACATGTGCATTAATAATCCATTGTATTTTGTGGAATAGTGTTATTTCCATTTTAGAGCCAGCATATATATCAATACCATATCCCAGATATTGACACCATACTGCTGTGTTGTAGAAATACAAGGAAATGTTGCGTAATGAAAGCACCCTCTTCTCTTTACTGCTGCTGTGGATGTTGTGATTGCGTGTTTCCATTTAGAATCTATTTGTTATTAACGAGGCTGTCTGTCAGAGAGCAGGGTGCCGTGCTTTGATATATGATTACTATACGCCTCACAGTGATACAGCTGTGCACTCAGGTCTGCTTTTTATCACCCTTTCTCCCAGTCCTTCGCCCTGCATCTCAGAGAACTGCACCCTCCACCGGAAACAGCATCACCCTACACCCCCATCTCCTCCCCCTTCTCTACCTGCAGCAACCGCAGGGGGAGACACAGCTAGCTCCTCCTCTCCGTCCCACGAGCCCAAGGAGAAGCGCGTGCACTTTGACCTGGAGACGCTCCACAGCTACCGCCTGCGTACGCACACAGCCTCGGTTCGTGGCAGGCCAGGTATGGTGGGCCGTCCTGGTCTGGGCCTGGGGGGGCTAGGGCTGGGCAGCCTCGGGGGATTCACTTCCCCTCCACAGGGTAGCCTCCAAGCTAACGGAGGTCCAGTGTCAACACTCACTGCCCCTGGTTTGGTGCTCTCGCCGCTGGGGAGCAGAGCCACCCAAGCCTGCCTATGGGAGGGGGAGCTGCAGGAGTTGCAAGGGAGGATCGAGACCTTCCGAACCCAGCTGAGAGAGGCCCTGGCCAGGAGAGCTGAGATCCAGAGCAGCCTGGAGAGGGAGAGGAACAGCCAAGGCCGCAGGGAGACCAGTTTGGAGAGGGAGCGGGACAGGCAGAGGATACAGACAGTCAACACAGAAAGAAGCAGCTCTACCCAGGCAAAGCTCCCGGACAGAGACAGGACCAGCCAACTGCAAACCCTGAACAATCACCAGACAGGGAAAGCCATCCAAACAGGTGGTCTCGACACTCTGGAGCATGGACGAAGCAGCCAATCAAACACTGTCAATAGTTTGGATAGAGGGCGAGTCAACCAATCACGCACTATCAACACGCTGACATGTGAAAGGACTGTCATGGCACGCACATCCACCAGTCTGGAGCGAGGCAGAGCCAACCAACCAGGCGGTGGCAATAGCGGCATGGAGAGCGGGAGAACTGTCCAATCTCGCAACACAGCAAGCCTCGACAGGCAGAAGGCTATCCTGTCGCGCGCTCTGGAGAGGACAAAAGCCAACCAATCAAATGAAGGCAGCGGGACTTGATCCTCTTTCTTTGCAAACCCAGAAGTGGGGATATGCAGCAGAGCTCATGTTTTGGACATGGTGGATACATAGCCGTCGGAAGACATCTTCAGTTTGGAAGCTCTCGGGAGAGGAGGGATGCTTTGCAGAGCATGAGGGCTCATCACAATTACATTACATGTTGCCTTGGCTCATGACATCACATGTAACATGAAAACCATTACTTTATTTGCCAATGAAGGATCCAGTCACATAAAGGTTTAAGATAAATATCCCCAATCCCAACAGAAGACCACAGAAATATCCACGTCACTTAATGTCAAATGAAATATGGTCTACTTAGTACGAGGCTAAAAATCACTCTGTGATCTCACCCAGTTATAGCTGACAAACTATGTGCCCGCACACAAACTTACTAAAAACTTTTATGTTTAAAATTATGAATTTTCTTTAACTGGTTAGAATCAAATATACTGGCACAGTCATTGAATTAGAAAGAATTGGATTATTTTTTAAAATTAGGTCCTGTTGGCGGCATCACGTATTCGACCATGTAGCTGTAAGCACAGGTAAAGGGCGACCTGCTGAGCTTTGCTGCCTGTCGCACCTCTGACGGCACCATTGAGGCAGCTGCAGCGTCATCAGCCCGGAGCCACCCTTCATTGAGGTTTTTCTCCATCTCACGGCGGTGGTGGAGCAATGGCAGGGACGTCTCCCTACCAGCCCTTGCAGCTGACTGTAGGACCCCTGTCTTCTTCACACCTTATCCTTCCTTCTCAGCCACAGCCAGACACTCTCTTGTTCTGCCTCCTCTGCCAAAGCCTTGAAGGCCTTCTTCAGCTTGAGACCAGTCATTCCCCACACTCCTCAAGAGGCGCTGGGTGGATGTTCCAATGGAACCCCTATATCTGACTTCCACAGGGTGGGTATCAGCAGACCACCCTGCTTCTCTGCACTCAGCTGTCAGCTCCATGTACTTATCCTTCTACCTCTCGAAGGCTGCCTCCTTCCCTTCCTCCAGCGGGACAGTGAGCTCTGCCATGATCACTGTTCAGGCTGAGGTGGACCATAGGATGGTGTCTGGATGCAGAGAGGTTGGGGGGATCTCTGTTGGGAACTTTAGCTGCTGATTAAGGTCCACTCTTAAGTTCCATCCATGCCCGGGTGCAAGTGCCAATCTCTTCCCCCAGGTGGTGTTTTGAGCCCTGGTTCCTTGTCCAACAGAAGGGATCAGCTGCTCTGGTGTGGATGGGTGGTCTTTGGATGCCTCCAGCCTGCATGTCTCTATGACTTCAGCCAACGTCCCCAGGAACTCGGTTGTGATGCTACCTGTACTGACCCTGAACCAGAGCCGTTGTGCCACAGGACAAAATGTGCTGCAGGTTTGGGTTTGGGGCTTGGTGGAGTTGGCTGTTTTCATTGGAGCCATACCTCAGACACAGGATACTGGAGCTATGGAGAGAGTCATAGATGGCCCTAGGTGAAGAAGCTCAGCCTAGCTTGAGGCGTCTTCCACATGTCAGTTCATCTTATGGTCCTATTGGCCACTCCCTCCCCTCTGTCCATCATCTTTGCTGCCACTGCCTGAGGGCTCTGATGTCATATTGCTCCACCTCCATCCTGACCACCTGAGCCCACCAGCTCTCTTCTCTCCTTTCCTGTGGCTTTGGACCACAACTTGGGAGCTGTTCCCCAGGGCAGCCCTCCCTGACTGTGTCCTGCCAGTGATCTCATGGTGCCTCAGTCTGCTGATGGCCTGGTTGACTGCTCGTCCAGCCCTCCACTTACGTCCTGTTCAGACTGGGGCCTTGATGTTCTTTACGGGGCGGCATAGCTCAGTGGGTAGAGCGGTCGTCTGGCAATCAGAAGGTTCCAGGTCCGATTCCCGGTCCTGCATACAGCATGTCGAGGTGTCCTTGAGCAAGACACTTAACCCCTAACTGCTCCCCGAGCGCCATATGTTGGCAGCTCACTGCTCCTATACAATATAGGTTGGGTCAAAAATGCAGAGAAATCCAAATTTCCCCTTGCGGGACCGATAAGGGAATCATTCCTTTCTTTCTTTCTTTACAGACGGATCTGATGAGTCTCTCAGGTCTAGGATGAGCCTCGCCTTCTCCTGTCTGGAGCCCAGGCTGATTGACTTTGTTTGCAGCTGGAGGGTGTTTCTTCCAAAAGGGCCTACACTGGAGAAGCTCTGAGGAAGGCCCAGCCACTTGAGGAGGAAGTTGTTGGCTTGGCATCCATCCTCAGTACTGTGGATGTGGTGATCTCACACAGTTTCAGGGGCCACATCAGGCACTGGTTTTCACCCAGATCGGCTGTATAGTCTCTTCAGACTTCAGACAGGTTGCTCTACCAGTACCAGAATCCTTTCTCCAGCCACTGTGAGAGAGATGAGGTCATTCCTGGCTCCTTTCCAAATAGAGAGATTTTGAGACATGGGTAGTTTCATTCTCATTCTGGCCCAAGAGAGGAGCCACTGTTTGGAGAACACTTATCACATCATCCATATAGCGTCACATGGCTGGCAGTGATTGTCCTGACTGTGTTCTCATTCCTAGAACCATTTGTCTCTCGCTGATCAGAATGACTCTAAAGGCTGCTGTGAGGAGGATGGGAGAGATTGAACAACCCATCGAGACGCCTTTCTCCAGACTATACAAACTAGTTGTGGCTTCCTGAGTTGTGCAGCAGGTTTAGAAGTTGCTAAAGTAATCGGACACCAGGTTCTGAATATAGAAAAACTCGAGGGTGAAGGTGATTAGCTAGTGAGGGACTGAGTTATCAGCATTTTCTAGATCCAGCCAGACAACATGGAGGTCTGACTTCTTGCGCTTGACTGTCTGGATCTGCTCTCAGATCATGGCTGAGTGTCCCACACAGCTGGGGAATCCTAGGACGCCAGCCTTCTAGCAGCTGGTGTCTGTGTACTTTGTTTTCGAGGAGATAGCTGCTCACTGGATTTGCCACCACTGAGGAGAAAACATTCCCTTCCACGTTCAGTAGGGTAATTCCTCTGAGCTGGTTGATGTTGTGGGAATGCTGTTCTTTTGAGAACAAGGGGGTCACTGCTCTGCTCCATTCTGATGGGATGGCCGGAGCCTTCTGGGTGACTCTCATCAGGTTCCACAGGAGCTTCAGAACCATGGGAAAATTCTCATATACCTTGTAGGATACTCCATTGAGTCCTGATGCTGAGGCAGATTTTGCCCTCTCTACAGTCTTCCTGATCTCAGCCCATCTGGGGGGTGTGGTATTGAACTGGGAGATTGGCTAGGCAGGGTGAGGCACATGTCCTGGCAAGCCAAGCGGGATTCTCCTCTCATGGTCGCTTAACTGACTCTCAATGTGCTCCTCGAGCTCCTGCCCAGCAACTTCCAGCTTCCCACTTTTCTTCTCCTCCAGGAGGCTCCTGGCACACTCGCAGGGGTCCCAAAAGGACATCGCCCTCTCCTTCCCTTTCTTACTTCTCCATTTCTGGAGCTGCTCGGCCCTCCGCGGGTTTGAAGCCTATCTCTGATCTTGTCCCAGAGTGCCTTCAAACCCCCTCCTCATTCTCGTCCACCTTCCTCCAGGACCTCCACCTCTCCTTCGCCAAACCCAGAATCTCCCTCTCTCGCCTCCCTGGCTCCCTGAGGATGTTCTTCTTTTGGAGCATCTCCCTAAATCTCCCCTTATAATGTCGGATTGGTCAGCCTCATAGGTTAGCCCCTCTTTCCGGTAAGTGAGAGTGACCTCGAGAAAGTCTGAGTAGCTCCCCTGTGATGCACGGGGAGCAGTTTGGAGATGAGTCACACACGGAGGCCGCTTGTCGTGCCTCTTCAAGCATCTCCTGATGTGAACACACTCAGGATCTCTCTTGTTGCTGTGCTCCGAGTTACCGACCTCCCTTCTCATTCCAGTAAACTGTTCTCACTCCTGCCTCGACATCAGTCTCCGGGTAGAAATAACACTATTATACGAAGGTGAGCTCAAGGCATAGTTTGCCGCAGTCTTTTGCAACCACGTCTGCAACTCTCAACATCTCCCCGAGGAGCCTAAAAGACTCAACTCACATCACTGAACTTGTCCACCAATGTGTCGTTACGGGGATGGAGGATTCGTCCCTGTGTGTACGGGTACATTGACTTGATAGCCTGATGCTATCGCTCATGGCTGAGGTACTGGCAGGCTGATTCACTTGAGTCTAATGACCTCCAGGCCGTGTCCTTCAGCGCTGGATGGCCACTTGCCCAGGAGATCCTCAGCAAGCGCAATTATCAACAGGGGCACTCGTGGTCTTGTAGCGTCCACGTATGAGAGGAAACGGTTATAGGTCATCAGACATTGATCCTGAGGTCCGCGGCCAAGAGCACGCCATCTGTGAAGTTTTAGGTTCACGCTGCCTATCTCGTCTTCCTGGGGTTGTTGGGAGGGGAAAGACACGGCTCAGACTTTGAGATGTTTTTTATAAAGTACACCACAAACATCCATGCTGTAGCGGCGACGGCACGCTCGCTCGGACCCTCCTCAGGAACTCCGGGTGAGGAGACAGAGCGCTCGCGCATGATGAGCGTATCAAGCTGGCGGCCGAGCCCGGGGGACTTCCTGGAGCGTTGCGTGTGATGTGAGTCCTGAGACAGAGGAGTACTTGTCGCACTGAGCCTGCTGGGAAGGAAAGACTCCCTTATTGTAGCATGGGTGGGGATGCGAGGGCCACGTGGCTCAGTGGTTCGCGGGCTTGCTTTGGGAACTGACAAGTCAGGGGCAGCCGGTTCGAATCCACCGTGGGGCATTAGGAAGGGTGTCTCATTTAAGTCCGTGTCCACCCCCACAACATGGGGACAAATAGTGACACATAAAATAGGTCTTTAGGGACGCCCTATATCTGTGGGTAGAGTGGTCGTTTGGTGATCACAAGGTTGCCGGTTCAATCCCTGGTCCTGCAGAAAGCATGTTGGAGTGTCCTTGAGCAAGACACTGAACCCCTAACTGCTCTCAGAGCGCCACCTGGTGGTCGTTCATTGCTCCTATACCATAGGATGGGTTGAAATGCAGAGAATTGCAAATTTCCCCAGACGACCGCTCTACCCACTGAGCTATGCCGCCCCTAAATAGATAAGGGGAAAATGATAGTTTATTTATTATCCATTGATCGGGAGAGGACTAGTTCTACCTCTGTTCTTGCTCACTTTGAGGTACATGCGTGGGACAGTGTAGGCCAGGCTGTCTCCTCACACCCAGTCCCTTACCAGCTGGATAGATAAACAGCCTATCACAGTGGACGAGTAGGCCTACAAGCACATTGCCATCACAGTCGCAAGAGCACAGCGGAGAGGAAAATATGAATGAGAAGTCACTCAACGGAAATAGCGTCTTTTGACGGTGCACATGTAACATCTCTGACCTGGCAGTGCATGCACACATCTATTACTGCTCCATCATCTTCACCCTTATTTTACCAGGTCAGCACCTCCTCAGCATGGGGGGCTCTGACCCAGAGAGCAGCTGTATATGTGTGCCGAGAGAAAAACATTTTGAGATATCCAAATATGTAAGGGTGACTTCTTTTTAAGAGGAAGGGGTGCAGGAGAGAGAGAGAGAGAAGACAAGAGACCATGGCATGAAACAATCCACTTAGTCTTTGTCTTCAACATTTTATTTGGGGTATTATTCCACTTCTGAAGGTCATCTAGAAACATCATGTCAACACGGGTCAGTAGCTCCATGCCAACTACACCCATGCATTTACATTAGGAGAAGCAAGTTGGTTTTTATTTTGTTACTGTATTTCTAATTATTAAAGCTACTACTATTTACGCCGATCTTTCAACGCGGATATGAATGAGTATTTTCGTCTTTTCTATTCTAATGAACTGAACTGAGGACGTGTTTCATGTCAGAACATTACTGCTGTTACGTGAAGCAGCTTACACTGAAGGAAACCTGGAATTTCACGGTCGGTCAAGAGCTGACAGGTGCTGGTTTGTTTATTCCCCTACTGACCAGCAGGGGGCGCTGTATCCTCACATCCCGCGGCTATGGGCGCTTGAAAGATTCTGGATTAATATGCGTTTAGACAGCAAAAGTCTCCCAGCGAGGTAGGAATACTTCACAATGACCAGTAGACTGGACAAGATGATAACAAACCGATAGGATTTTCGCCCTGCCCTGACGTTGGTTCATTCTCAGTGGAGTGGAGGAACTAAAGCCTTTATGAAACCACTCGCCATACGATACAATAAAGTCTCCTCATATTATTGTGATGCTCAAGATAATGTGAGTCTGATAACACTTCGAACTATCTGTGGGAGATGGTGGGGGGGCTATGAGAAATCTGACCCGCTGACAGAGAATCACGGACAGGATCTTTATTCTGGTGCGATGGTATTGTTGTACATTTTAAAAAAGATTTAACACTTTGCTGTGGTGTGAAGTGGTTGTGTTCACTTGCCATGGTGTGTTTGAGGAAAAGAGGACAAAAAAACAACATTAGGTTATTTTCTGGGTGTGGCTTAATGCACCGGATATTTAAACAGATGATTTTGAACTTACACCTTATAAAGAATTGTATCTGCATCCTGTTGGATTTTATCATTATGACCACTCATGTTTTGAAATAAACATTTATATACGGATTTACCTGCACACCCATGTTTACTGTTTTGAGTGTAAACGTGGAACTTTTTTTTATTTTGTTCTCCACAGCCATGTTGAATAAAGCTATAGTGACGAAGGCAGAGTGTTAAGTGATTAAGAGAGTAGGCGGCCGACCGTGTGGGAAAGAGTGGTTATGTGTGAAAATAGGGGCGCAGGAGGGAATGTTCCGTTTTCCGCCAACAGGGGGAGGCATTTTACAGATGCAGGTACGTGGCCAGTCTCAACGCTATCAGATCTTTATAATTTGGAAGCTCGTTGTTGAAACGTGATACATGATTTTATCCATCGGTCTCGACTGCTGTCAAATTAGGGTTCGTCTTTGCACTCAAAGAATCGGGGCACATTTTGCCATTTTTTCGGCCGAATTAGGAAACTTAACACCCATCATGTGCAGAAGACAGAAATGTAATTTTTCATTGAATATCCTATAGTCGTTTATCTTCGTTAAAAGGACAGTGACAAGTGAAAGGATTGCGCGTATCATCGTATCGGATAACCACTATCCCCCAATAGGCGTGATGCTGTTCGGTCCGTCCTGTAATTACTCCATCTGACCACTTGATGGCACTTAAACTTCTAATTCGGGCAGAAAGTGAGGACTGGAAATACTGGCAGAGAGGGATTTGGGATTTACATAGTTGATGAGGATGTACCCAATTAATTTTTTAATACCAGAATAAACAATGTGGGTACATTTGTTAATTTTTATGAATTAAACAAGGAGCCGTCCTCGTTACCTCTCAATTGTATCTGTCTTCTGGGATGGTAGCTAGTCACATAGAGTCATGAAGGCATTGATGGGATCATAATTTGATT
>OMLC01102536.1:5157-15238 GCA_900302585.1 Regalecus glesne | reverse complement strand
TACAGCAACCTATCCCAGTGCCCAATAGGCAAAAGGTGGGGAAACACCCTGGACAAGTTGGCACAGGGAATGGGCCCATAGGGGTTTAGTGTCTTGCTCAAAGGCACCTTGACACACTTTCTGCTAGAACCAGGCATCACACCACCAATCTTCCAATTACTACACGACTGGCCTACCCCCTGTACAATAGGATGAGTTAAATGCAGAGAAAACTTTTCATCATAACTGTGTATGTGACAAATTAGGGGCGGCATAGCTCAGTTGGTAGAGCGGTCGTCTGGCAATCAGAAGGTTGCAGGTTCGATCCCCGGTCCTGCATACAGCATGTCGTGGTGTCCTTGAGCAAGACACTTAACCCCTAACTGCTCCCCGAGCGCCATATGTTGGCAGCTCCCTGCTCGTCACTCACCAGGTGACTTCTTCAGTCTGACTTCTTCTCCAGACTGAAGATGTCACCTGGTGAGTGACAAAACGTTTCCAAATAAACTTCTGATCCAGTTGAATTGATTCACCTCTTTTTTGTGATTTCCATACCTGGATTATTGAGCATGCATCAAAGACATATGAATAAACGTTTACTTACCAACTTGCTTATCTGAGGTCTGAAGGCAGGGGGCCAACGAGTTGATGCAATGAACAATACAGAAAACAAATCTCATCGTATGTATGTATTGAGAGAGGGGTCCGTTTTACGTGTCACGTTTAGTCCCCACGTTGTTTGGCTGGACACGGACTTAGAAAATGGGGACACGAAGGCCCAAAGCCCTTACGGACGCCATGCAGTGGGTTTGAACCCGCTTATCTCTGGCTCGTCAGCTCCCGAAGCGAGGTACCTATGTATGTAATGACAAATGAATAATAAAGCTTAACTATATGTTAGCACCGTAAAATATTGGCTCCTGTGAAAATAAGGCAGCTTGCCTGTCGACAGGTACTATTAATTCAAACTGTATAAATGGACAGAATAGAAATTAAATAAATTAGGTAATGGCAAGAAACCACGGAGAATATGCCCCGTATAAATCCCCTGAAGTTCATCGGAGCGAATAAAGTGCGCAGCAACACGGACGTTCCGTCACGATGGGACAGTGGCCCGGAAGTGAAAAGTTTAATGGAAAACTACTGTAATGAACGACGACGCCGAGGAGAGTTCCTAACAACGTTGGAGTGGGAAATGATTCTCCTGTGAGGATACAACTACCGAACCTGCAGGGACAGCCGGTAATAATTTGAACTTTTAAGTAATTTAAGAGTACTAAGATTGTTTATCTGACGAAAATGTCTTCTGCTGCCAAAGCAGGTTGCCAAAGCAGTGTTTAGCAGTGTGGGAACTTGAAAGTTCTAATTCTCTTGTTCCGCAGTCACAAACTGAACAATTATTTCCAGGCATGTCGAAAAAGTTACTCCATTTAGTGTTTTCACGATTTTCAGTTCTGATATGTTCTATTTTGCATCAAAATTGGATTGTGCCTCATGATTAAAAGGGATTTCCATGTAGGACATTTTCGATTCGAATGAATGTTCACGTGTAATGGACCACTCATTATTTGTTGATACCCAGAGTAATTGGCTGTCAGTTAATGATTAACCAAGTATGCTAGTGTGTTTTTGAAACCTTAAAATTTTACATTTTGAGGCTTTATTTACATGTTGGATAAATATGAACAATTTAACTTTGTAACCTGTGACTGGGTGGTTTCAGTTTTGTCTTCTCCCTCATAGCTGAAAAGGTAATACTCTGCTAATAGAGATAGCCCCTCAAACCCTAGGCCCCTGATACACAATATATTCTTATAGGCCAGTCAACTGTCACAGTGTTTTCAACCTCCCCAATCTGCTTTCATTTCATCTGTGCTCGCTCTCTTGCCCATATAGTCACTGGGTTTGTAATGCTCACTCTCTCTCACCTAGCTAGTTGTCACTCTAAACACTTATCTCTCTCTCTAAGCTTCTCACTTTTTATACTCCTGGCAGTCTTAACCATCTCTGTATACAATAAGCGTTATTACAATGTGTGAGTGTGTTTGGGTGTAACCCCTTTGATTATTGGTAGTATGCTACTTTATATTATAGCAGCAGGCACAAACACTAACTGGCAATGTGTTTGCTGTGTTCATGTACAGATTTAAGCAATATTGTACTCCTACTGTACTTGTAGGCCCCACTCTCCTTGGCTACCCTTCCACTTCACCCGAAGTGTGGTGCGGTTAAAAAGTGGAGTCAGGGTGCTCAGCAAGAGCTAGAAATGTTAATGAAAACAAATTATTGTCATTTTCAGCATGTCACACCATAACACATAGGCAGCACCGTAAAGCAGCCTGACAAGGTATTTCTATCATGGTGGACCAATTTGGCAAACAGAGGAGCCATTCCAGCTCCGCCCTTTTTGAATTACAACATGGTGATGTTTATTACCTATGATTCGAGCTGATAATAAAGAAAAATGTGTCCGATATTGTCCTGCTGGGGGAGTGAGGCAAACCAATGTAGGTCGGCCATGTCCATGATGTTGCCAGGCATTAGGCCTTTCATTCTTGGGTAGTTCAATAGTTACAGTATGTTATCAAACTCAGCGGTGTTAAAAGTAATATTTCCTGTGTAAATCAGTGGTTGCTTTAGACATCTAACTTCAAAAAGTAGTATTTACAAAGCATTTACTTTGCTATATCACACACTAGAAATTAAGAATGCATTTTTTATGCGGGGATAAAAAAAGGTGGACTTGGAATAAAAATCACTCAGTGTCCAGCTTACACAAACACATCTCACTTCAGCAACATGTTTTCTCTTAGAGCAAAAGTCTATGTTAGGTTGTTCCTCCTCCGGACCATGGCTGTCACTTCCTACACAGAGCTCCTTTACCCTTTCATGTGGGAGAGCTGACTCATGTTTTGCCCCCTCTTCCAGCAGTGTATTTTCTCATATACCCTGAGCTTTCCTTCTACCATGACATACTTTTCATCCTTAGACCATCGTCCCAAGCCCTGTCACAGATTCCATAGCTTTCTTGCTTGCTCTCCAGTTGACTCAAATCCATCTCTTACATTTTGGCAAACTCAAACGCCAAGTGATGAAGTGAGGGGATCAAACTTAATTGGGGATGTTTAGTTAGTACAGCTGTATCATTTAGCTGCTCAGGGAGAGGGAGGGGGAGAGATGATTACCGCTCTGTCAAACTTTGCTTAATGACAACAGTATTCAAATCATGCTTCATTCCCAATTGTTTTCTATATGCTGTTGCCATGGTGGGACAAATAGCTGGAGGAAGAGAGGAGGATTATATTGACAGTGAGATGGACTGCTCACTAATTAGCAGGTGATGAACAGGCGGATTAACTCCTCCCTTTACACCCCCTTTCTCTCCTATCTCTTCTCTGTTTTTTTCCTGCTCTTACTCTGTCACCAGATGATCAGACTGGGAAAAAATGTATTTGCTTGTTTCTGACATCGTTTTCAGAGAGGGAAGAGGTAGTCTCTAATCCACATCTTTACATCTTTGAGATGTGTGTAGATGGTAAGCACATGTACTGACATTCACTATTTCATAATATCTGTGATGCACTCAGACAAAGGAGGAGCAGCCAGGTGGTTGCTGTGTCTGTGGGTTGCATCTTCATTTTTCTTCCTGCGATTGCAGACACAAACAAACTCGTTGAGGTGTTCGTTAACTTTCACAAACTCCTACCTCTACAACAAAAATTGAAAACTGAATCTGTTAGTGGCCTTCACTATAAACCTTGTCACTTCTTTGTCCTCCTCTTCTCTCTCTTACATACACATTTAATTTCTTTATTAGCAAGCTGCAGAGAGAAACAAAATTGTACCCTACATTGGGCTGTGTATTGTCAATTGTCTGAAGATTATACTATGATTAGAAGGAGGCAGAAAGGATCTGGTGGAGCGGTTTCAGGAGCACATCAATTCTCCATTTCACAGGAAATGGCTTCAGATCTCTGGGCTGTGGCATGGGGCTGTTTGCTTGCTAAAAGTAGTCACGTTGTAGCTGTTTATACTCTTACATTAAACTGGGCTGTGATGCTTCCAACTAGTGGTTTGAAGATTCAGAAAGTGGAAACATCTACTGGGCAGTCAGGGCACAGATACAGGCAAATCATATCTTCCCACTTAAATGCCAGTGAATGCTGAATCTTGACTGGTTAGCAGTGGTCAGAAAACAGTTTTTTTGTGTGTAGCTGATTGTTAGCAACATGTAACCATAACAGTCTGTGCAGAGAATGTGCTCACTCACTGAGTTATAATGAACAACAAACAAGATTATCAAGAGAGAAATAAATAAGTCAATAATGAATTAATAACAAAATCCAAAGTCGCCTTCCCATCAAATTCAAACGCTGTGCATCTATGGGGTTCCTTTGAAAGCTGTGAAGATGGTATGCCTAATGGGGCAAGGATGTTATGTATAATATTCAAATGAATTTCTGCAGAGAAAGTGCTGCTTTTGATCATTGGCACAGTGACTCATAAAAGCGGAGAAGCCATTATCAGTGGAGAAGAAGAGAATGATTCAGGGGGGATGGGTCCCAGGCAGGATTATTAACATGGATATGACATGAGGAGAAAATGATTGGATTAGAAATACCATGAATGTATATTGTATAAATAGTTGGAATTCCTGTATGTATACTTGCAGTTCATAATTTATACCTAAATTCGGGATTTGATGCATTCATAGTGCTTTGAATGGTCACTAGACTAGAAAAGCGCCATATGAGAACAAGTCCGTTTACTTGTATTACCATTCTTATGCTGCTTACATTTTACTTTTGCTTGTCTCATCATTGTCACCCATGAGTGCAAGGCATCTAAATTGGCCATTTTCCTTGTTCAGTATGGCCGCAATGCATTGTGGTGCAAGGTGCATAGGACTCACATCTGATTATAAACAGACTAACAGTACTGTTTATTTTCTGTTGTGTCCTGGATCCTGTGTAAGTTTCAAGCAATTTTCCAATGATATCTTCAAATGATCTGGGTCTAGTTTAAATTCTAACAAAACCCCAACAAATTAGCAAGGAGTTGGGGTCTAACCACATGTTACTGGAATATACCATTTGCAAAAAGGAAATCAAAACCAACTCGGCAGTTGAAAATCGAGATAGGCCTAATTTGACTGCTAATCCAGGCACCCTCAGTATTTCCTAAATCGACCGTGACATTGTCACTGATCGCCTGCCACACATTGTTAGGCCCTTGAAGAGTTATTGTATTTTCAGCTGTGAGGCTGCTCTCGATTTACTCTGCTGTGATTTTGCCAGTGCATCAGAATCTAATGTAAATAGCCAACCAGGTTGGAGTACACTAGAAATGCCTGTTTTACGTGCCACGATTATTCCCCACGTTGTGGGGTTGGACATGGACTAAGGTGGAGTTTGGGGAATTAAGACCGGATGCCTTTTCTGACGCACCGGGGTAAATTAGAGTACACTGAAAGGGCACTATCCTGGCACAAGTGGCCATTACATTGTTTTGTGATTTTAAAGCCTCAATTTCCCTTGCTTGGTGAGACTGTTTGAGAAGCACATCAGGGCATTTCAATTTTGATAACGGGCTTCTCTTAACTTCTTCCCATAAAGTGAACTTTTCTGGACTGGGTGAACTTGAATGCTTAAAAATGCATTAGGGGAGATTGGACATGGGTATGTACATTCTATATCATATCCAAGGGGAGGAAAATAGGTTTGATTGAGGTAAAAAAAAAAAAAAAAGGATACCTTTAAATTAGAGGGCGACACCGTTTGCAATTTTTTTAATGGATTGTTCAAATGGAAACGGCCACTCAGCCATTAGCTAATTACCCTACCCCCCCACACACATCATCATAATCCTCATCACACACATATGCTGACAGTGTAAGCATGGAGTGTGACAAAAGAGTTAAAAGAAAGGGCAGAAACATATGAAAGGTCATATGGGGAAAGGGTCTTAGAAGGGCTTGGCAAAATAGCATTTTGTGCTAAAACTACATAGTTTGCCCTTAATTTGAGTGTTCGGATTTGAATATATAGAATACACTTCTTTGAAGCCACAGAATGAAATCAATCCTTAAAAATACACACATAAAATTTGACCTCCCTGTTGATGAATGATGCAATTATCTAAAAAAAATATAAAAAATAATAGTGTATTGTGTATTGTCAGAACATGTTTTTTCCAACTGCTACTAGTCACCTCACACCCCCCTGGGACTCTTATTAAGCCTTCTTGGAAATTCCTTTTAGCCATGTTATGAAACATTTAAGTGGTTTTTATAACTACACTTGTGTGGGTAGAGGTCTTGTGGTTGAGGATACTGTTGTGTAAGCAAAAGGTTTGACTGTTCCATGTCAAAGCTACTGTGCCCAAACCTGCTTGTGCATCAAGTAAATCATTCTCTGTATGAGTTATTTTAGGCTGATGGAGTAACTGGTGTCAGTGCCACTTAACAGAAAGTACAGGGACCCTTTCCTTCCCTTTATGGTAAAGGGATCATACTGCATGGCCCTGCTTTTCACTTACAGTAAAATACAGACACAGTTAAGCCTTTGGACTGGCCAGGACAACCAGACACTGTTGGTCACCAATCCAACATTTGGTGTAGGAGTCATAGGTCATGAGAAGTATTGCTTATTCACTGTCTTGACCCATGGAGGCTCAGCGGGTAGAGCGCATGCCTGCGAGTCAGGCATTGGAGGTAAATGTGATGCATTCATTGTAAAGAGCTTTGAGTGGTCGATAGACTCCAAAAGCGCTTTATAATTTATTTATTTAGTTGTAGCTCATCCAAATTTGTCTGAAGGCTCCAGACTTGGAGCTAGCATCTGTTTTGTTATCAGTCTTTGTCTCTTACTTATTCCAAATACCCAGATTTAGTGAACCTATATTTCTTTTTATGACTGTTCAGAAGGGCAGTACATGAACCGACCAAAGAGACCAATTTCCGATTTCTAAAAGCTCCACCAGGAGAAGCTATTTAATGACTTGTCATTATAGAAAGCAATTGTTTTCTTGCATATTATGTATTCCTGATAGCCTTGCTGTTGCATTTGGCTTTAGCATGTGCAATCTGTGGCCCTACAACTTCAGCTCCCCCCTACCTGTACTTTTTATATAATCAAGGCTAAAGAATGGCCTTTAGGATTGGAAGTTTGATTCCTACACTTTTTTTGAATGAGGTGAGAAGTCTGTTTTCACATGTCATGATTACTCCCCATGTTGTGAGGGTGGATATGAACTTAGATGGAGCTTGAGGAATTAAAGCCGGATGCCCTTCCTGACGGCTCATGGTGGATTTGAACCCATTGCCTCTGGCTCATTAGTTCCTGAAGCGAGTGCTCTAACCACTGGGCTACCATAAACCAAATTTTGCTTGTCTGTCTTGCCCAAATCCTCTGTAGCATTTTTGCATGTCAGGGTCAAAGTGGAAACTAGACCCAATGGGAGAGAAGGCCAGGCTTCTCTTTGCCCTGACAGGTTGATCGTAAAGTTCTCCCAGACCACACAGGACATTTGGTTCTAGTACCCAAAGTTTATTAAGAAGATTAACAGAAATATATTTCTCTTTTTACTTGTTCACTAGAAATTCCCTACAAGTGCACATTTACATTTCCCAAGAGAGCATGCATGCTGTTATAATTTCAATTCAGTTGTTCAAATTACTAACTCAAAGTGAATCACTCACAGTTTCCACAAAATTTATATGATCAAGCTTTCTGACACCTGCTGATGTTGTGATCTGTTATTTAGTCATGCTTTTCACAAGTTCTCTTATCACTGTCATAACTTCTCCCCGAGTGGTTTTCTTTTGATCTCATTTCACCAAGCTGCCAAGGCTGTGATTGAAGTTTGACATTTGACAGAAATATTTTGCATCTTTGTCCGATATATTCCTATACTCTTGCTATTTGTAGATACCAATTGATTGCCCACTTAATCAAAGCTCTTTCATTCAGATCTCTGGTAAGCTTTTCACTCTCTACTCTCTTCCACCCACCCTGGTCCCATTCTCTCTCCGTTTCTTCTGCCCAATTCATCTGGCTGGGAGAAAGAAATATCATTGATGTAGCCAGAGATTCAGTGCAATGCAGACAGAATCATAAAACCGGGAACTGGACTGATTGATTCCTTCTTAAACTCTGCCACTTGTAAACAGCTGAGTGAGAGTGTCTCGATGCGCCAGCGGGCTGCGGGCACCATAAATCAGACAGCTGGCCTCAAGTTAGAACATGTCAGGCAATCAGCAGTAGTGAGGAGCCATGTGAAAGTTAGGGGCCTTGGAAGTAGCAAGGTGCGATGATTTGCATCTCAAAATCAGCTCGGTTATTATCAGTGAATATCCATCTATATCTCATTATGTGTGAGTGAATTCAGCCAAATCAATTTTTGAGTGTGGTCCATCGCAAAATACTTATGAGAGTACAGTGCAAACATACATATTAAAACAAGATGACAGCAAATAAACACAAGTAGTATAATGATTGTAAAATATGGGTCATTTGTGTCCTTCTGTGCATGGACGTACACTGTATGTAAACATACTTCTATACATGCCAGTTGGATCCCACTGAAGGGCATCAGGAAAGCTCCCTGGCCTTAATCCCCCATGCTCAATAAATGTGAGGCATGTAAACTGCTTTGAGTGTTCACTAGAGTAGAGAAATGCTATATAAAAATTAATCCATTTACCCCTGTTGGTAAACATACTTCTGTATTTGTTCTGAAGCATTCGGTGACATTCGGACAAATTGCATAGGCAAAAATTAAATGGCACTCTGTTGGTAAGGAAGTGTATTGTCAGCTGAACAATAAGCAAAGTGTCTTCAGTTTGGACTTATACTGAGATAGTGTTGTATGCTATAACTGCCCTGCACTATTGTGCGTATCCAGTTCCAGTTATCAGTATGATTTATCTGTTCGATAAGCTTCCCATACCATCCCAAAACAATCTTTGTAAGTGTAAGTATTTATGACAATGATTTCTATAGACTTGGGCATTGATTGTAAGATTGCCCTATGCCCATCTCACAACTATTACTGAATATGTTTAGTTGAGGGAGGTGTGTTTGGTCTGTAAGCTAATTAAGTCAGAGCAAAATATGAGGCCTATTTGGAGGGCAGTAACCAGTGATTGTATGAGGGACCTGCCACCAGGTTGCAGAACTGACAAGGAAGGGTTTTGTTTGCCCCTTGATAATTAATAAAAACCCTTTTCCGCATTTAAAACATCTATTTTGCTGAAATGAGCCATTTTCTTTTTGTCCAAAATATTGCAATATCCTTTTGTGTTCACTTGTTTTCACCTAACATGGTGGCTCTTGTGCCTCTTGCCCCTCTCTCCATACAGTCTTCAACAGGCCTCTACTCTCACTTGGTCAGATCTTCAGGGTTGTCTGTGCACATAGTCAACAGTGTTTCCTCAACAGATGTGATGTGGGCTTGGGTGGGAAATGTCCCTCTTGATGTGAACATTTCCAAATGGCAGATCCTGATCAGGTGCCAAAATCCGAACCAACCACCAAGCTTCTCTCACTTAGGATTAAAGTGTGCCCGTCACTTTCTTTCTATCTAGGCAGGGGGAGAGATAGAGGAGCAGATGGGAACAGGGACATGCTGATCCTTTGCAAAATGTTTGTCCAAAAGTTGCTTGGAAACCAAAGTAGTGTGATGATGCCACACAACTGAGGAGATAAAAATGGTCCTTTGCATTTTGATAATTATTTAGAGCAACTAAGAAATAGCAGGAATAGAAATAAGCAGGTACATGTTTTTAGTTTTACTCTGACTGGTGCATTGGTGGTTTAGTGGTAGAATTCTTGCCTGCCAAGTGGTTAACCCGAGTTCAATTCCTGGGCAGTCCACAGTGTATGCAACTCTCTGGGGCAGCATAGCTCAGTGGGTAGAGTGGTTGTCTGGTGATCAGAAGGTTGCAGGTTTGATTCCTGGTCCTGCAGAAAGTATGCTGAGGTTTCCTTGAGCAAGACGCTGAGCCCCTAACTGCTCCCCAAGTGTGGCGGCTGCTTACACCTCATGGGTTAAATGCACATAATCACCAATTTCCTCTTGTATGACTGATAAGCCCCCCCCC
>OMLC01102533.1:0-14771 GCA_900302585.1 Regalecus glesne | reverse complement strand
ATATAAGAACAAGGCAGTTTATCATTTGGGAGCAGTGAATGACTGCTACACCCAGGGTGGTTTAGTGTCTTCCTCAAGGACACTTCGACACTTTCTGCAGGACCCGGGGATTGAACCATCAATCCTCAGATTACAAAACTATCGCCATTCCTCCCATGGGGCCTAATTGTATTAAATAATAATATTAAAGGTATGTTTTACGTGACACGATTGATGTCCACGTTGTGCGGATGGAGACGGACGTGGACTTTTCGGGAATTAAGGCCAACCAACTGCCATTCCTGACGCTCGGCGGTGGTTTCGAACCAGCAGTCTGGCTTTTCAGATCCAAAGGCATGCGTTCTCTATCCACCGAGCTACTCTGACCTCCCTCATAATAAGAATGAATAAATTAAATTTCATAAAAGAACAGATAGCAGACTGACTGAAAAGCTCATCGTTGACTAGTTCCACTAAATGGGGGCTACTAGCACAGCAAGCTAGCTAATATATCGACCAATATTTGCACATATAACACACAGGTACCTTCTCAAACCGACGTGTGAGTCAATATCTCAATGGAAACGTAAACTGAACAGATTGAGTGGATGGGCGTTGGGATATTTTAAGAGAAAGGGGGGGGCACTGTTAGACTGCTTACCTTGCAACGAAAAGCAAACAAACTGGAAAAAAAAGATGGCGTCCCCACAACCGCAAAATGGCGCCCGGCGGAACCCAAATTTCATACCGAGCGACGGTGTGTTGTGAGGGACAAACAAGGATGATTACTGATTCGCAGGCGTCAGAAGGTGCCACAGGAAGATGTATTGGCTGATACAGGCTCACATATATAGTGTTACACAGAAGAGGGGTTTGGTTGTGTCTCTAGCAACAGTATTAGTTTGGCGCATCATTCTTAACCCTTATTAGACGATCAGAGGATGCTCTTGGAATTTTATAAGCAGAAAGTGAGCATTAGAGAATTAGCAAAGGCAAAGCTCGGGTGGTAAGGTACTCATCCCATCAGGTCAAGTCAATTGTATCTGTATAGCCCGTTATCATAAATCAAATTGCCTCATTGGGCTTTAGACTAACACAACATCATGTCCTTAGACCCTTCCATCAAATGAGGGCCAGCTCCTTTAAAAAATCTTTAACGGGGAGAATCATAACATCTTTGGTGTGGCTTCCAGGCATGGATCCACATACTAGCTCTCTCCCCACAGTAACTTCCTCCCTGAGTTTCACTCCAGTCACTCTCTCCCATCACTTCTTTGTATGTCCCATCCAATGTGCTCCCACTCCATTCATCTGGCATCTTCCCAAGCCAGTCTGCATCACGATGCTGAAGAGTCTAGTCGGCTGCATCACTTAAGTACTTCCAGCTGTAGCTTTTCCATTTTTCATTCATTGCAACACTTTTATCACCTCATCCCTTGTCATCTCCACCACGGCCTCTCTGCTCCTCGGTGGTTCATCCACCCTTCCTCTCCTGTTCTCTTCATTCATTTGGTGACTAGAATAATCCATCTCTGTAACATAGCCTCATCTGTTGACAGGATTCGTCCATCTGCGTCCTCGATCATTTTTACTTGTTCAACATCGCTGTTTGCTCCATCTCACTCTTCAGCTTTTCTATACATGGCCCTCTCCCTTGGCTTGGTATCTACAGGTCCTCATATGCTCTTCCCCATGTTTTCACTGCTGCTCTCGTCTCTTAGCTTTTCTTCATCCATTTTTTTTTGCTTGTTCTCATCTATGGTCCAGCTTCTTCTTGGCCAACTTTCTTCCTCTTCTTCCTCCCATCACCAACTTTACAGTCCCTTCAGGTTCTCCTGGTACTCGCCTGCCTACTCCCCGTAGTCCTTCTGCAATTCTGACCCAATATACTATTAATCTGTCCCCCATCAGCTCTCCGGTCTCCATCCAACCTACTGACTCCTCCATGCTACTGGTCTTGCTACTCTGAATTAGCTTCCTTTCTTAATCCGGAAGGTCAGTGGCCTCTGTTGTCTGCTACACACTTGTTTGGTGGTACTTTGGAATTTACAGCTCCCCTCAGGTGCTTCTTTCCTCTTAAAACGTCATCCATCTGCACACCTCTGCCTCCACTCCTGCAGGCTGCAGTCTGATCTCCTCTCTTTGTCAACTGTGTTAACTGCAGCCATAACATTCCTCCTAGCAAAGTCGACCATTGCCTCCCCACCTGCATTTCTCGTTCCAACCCTGGATTTTCCCATGACGTCCTCATTACCACCATTTCCTTTTCCCACATGTCCGTCCAAGTCTGCTCCAATAAAAACCTGTTTATCACCTGGTATGCCGGCCATCACATTGTCCGGGCTGTCTCCAGAAGACCACCTTCTCTTCTTCACTGCAACCCTCCTGTGGTGCACACAGACTAACTGTGTTCGCCAGATGTCCCTACAAACCCAGCCTCGTCCTAATCAGCCGGTCTCATTCCTTCTTTACTCGTGTGACTTTCGGTTGAAGCGCTCTGTCTAGGATGATTCCCACACTGTCTCTCCTACTGGCTGTCCCGTGGCAGTGTATCTCATTATCTCATCCAAGCCTTCTGGCAATCCTTCCTTTCCACTTTGTCTCCTGAACACACGCCAATGTCTTCTTCTCCTCCTCAGCATGTCTGCTATTCCTCCCCCTCCCTCTGCTTGTCCGAGCATTAGATGTGGCCATTGTAAAGTCTCTCCTCCTCGGCTGTCTCTTCTCTCATTTCTGTAGATAGTCAATGAACTTGTTTATTCCTGTCTTGTTGGCCCCTGCATCTTTTCCTACATTTCCCAACAGGGACATGGTTTCCATCAGTACCTGTGAGGCCACAGCACCGTTGGTAGTCATTGCAGCCCGGGCCTGGGTTGATCTGATCCGTCACTCCTGGGAGTGATGATTTAGCAGGGTTGCATCCACAGGTAAAGCTGTGGATGCAACCCCTGTATTCACGGGATCAATGCCTATTTGCCCACTTAAATTACAAAAAGCTAAATAAATATATGAATAGAGAGGAGAGTGAATGAATCGATCATTTGCTGTTCATTAATGATTAACTAGATTTATATCCCAATAAATTATCATTTTCCACACAGCTAAGAAGATGTGCCCGATTTACTGCATTTTACTCAATGGCTTGAGTGTCAAGTAACTTTTGTTTGCGTAACTATTTCTTCGTCCTTGCGTTCTTCACCTTCTAATTCTTTGCCTTTGCCTTCGTTTTCTTCTTCGTCTTCTTTAATCCCTCCCCCCCTTTTCTACAACGTAGTCTTCTTTTCTTCTTCTGTCTCTTCACCTTCTTGCTCTTCTCTTCTTCTTCTATGTCTTCATGGTCTCTTCGTTTTCTTCTTCCTCTATGTGGCCTATGTAGTATTTTTTAGCTTGTGTAAGTGCACCTTGTGTCCACTAGAGAGCAGCAGTGCAGCAAAGTCAGTCACCGTTCTCAGGCTAACGAAGTAAGCTAATTGATAACTAGCTTGTAAAATCTCTATAGAGCAAAGTTACTTCTATGAATAATGTTAAAAGTCCGAGTTTTCACTTCCGCGCAAAACACATTTTCCTGTTAAACATGATGTTTTCAAAGTTAGAGGGAGAAGTAAAATCCTTCAGATCAGATCCTCATGGTTGACATTCAAAAACATAACTGACATGAAGGATGACCTTTATAACTTTATGTCTTAAGTTTGGATCATTACTTTATTACTGATCTGCAAGTATCATAACAAGTCGGTCGTCTTGACTCTCAGATGAACCGCAGGAGGAGTTCCTGCTCGAGCTTGAGAACAGTTCAATAAATGAAGCGGCATATGGCTTTAATCTTAATGCTGTTGTCATATAATCTGGTAATGTTCTGAGCCCAACATAACACCGCAAGCATGGAGCCAAGTTTCAGTCGTAGAAGCCAGTTGGGAACCTGATGTGCATGCTTATAGGAGAAAGACTTGTCATGCACACCAGAGAAACTTGGCACCTGCTGCTTCCAAACCAAACTCACAACGCAACGCAAGCCCTTCACTGGCTCCAAGTTCCTTCATAAGCTATCGTCTCTTGCAAAATGTCCGTCCGCCACTCTGAGAGGACAACGGTCATGAGGAAGAGAATCCACATTTGCTGTGCATGGGAAAGTTAAGAGTTACTCTTCTATGTGTGATTTTTCCTCACACACTTTGGCTGCACAGTTTGAACTCAAAATGTTCAAATCCACTCATAAGCTATGGGAGCACGGGACAGCCTGGGCTTCTGTCCCCAGCTGTGAAAAGCCCAATAGAAGCCCATTAAAAGCTCTGCAACGGCACGCAAGTTGAACATCATCACAGACTCAGATGAACTCAGGCTCAGCCAAGCCGACTGAACTCCTCAGGTTCAGGAAAAGGACACCTCCTCATTTGGTGCAGTTGTGATCTCGTGTCAGACACACATCACCAGGGCGGGTGCAGCAATCCAAGCCATTCAAAAAAACAAGTCATTCATGGATGTTAGCAAAGATGTAGCTTGTGCTATACTGGGGCAGCATGGCTCAGGGGGCAGAGCAGTGGGCAGATGCAGCACCCTGGGAGGAGTTAGGGGTTTATTGCCTTGCTCAAGGACACTTCAGTACACTTTCTGAAGGAGCTGGGGATTGAACCAGTGACCTTCCAACTAATGGGTGACCTGCTCTGCCTCCTGAGCTAGGCTGCCTCACGTGTAATCTCATCCCATTGCTTTTAACGAACCATTTATATTGGCTACACGTTGGAGGTTAGACGTTCTCTGTGCGTTTGGCCCATCGGCATGCAGTCAGAGCGGATTAGGTCATCTCAGTGGAAGGAAACTATCACGTCTGTGTATCATCCGTCCTCTCATCTAGCAGCTGCTCACAGACAAAACAGTCCTGCTCAAGTGGTGCACCTGCCCCTGTAGGCTCTCTGTACAACCCACCTGCACACCCAAGGGAACACACCCAACACCTGCCGGATCTGCCCCACACCCTGTCTGGGGCATCTGCTGCTTCCCTCCAAGCTAAGAAGAGGCTGTATTGGTTTGTCATCATACATACATACATACATACTATGATGTCTGTCCTCTGCATTTAACCCATCATATTGTACAGGAGCAGTGAGCAGCTGCAGTAACCAGGGGACAACTCCAGCTCTTTGTCCTACTGCCTTGCTCAGGGGCACAGGCAGGAATAATAACCCTAACATGCATGTCTTTCTGATGGTGGGAGGAAAGGCACACAGACACAAGGAGAACGTGTAAACTCCACACAGAGAGGACCTGGGATTGGATTTGAACCCAGGACCTTCTTGCTGTGAGGTAACAGCTCTGCCTGCTGCACCACCTACCCATGAATAATGGGAGACTCAAAACCATTTTTTTTTCCTGCCGGATTTTTTTAAATATTTATTTTACCTGTTGCACTCTTTAAAAACTACAAGTTGACAACTTTCCTCTCAAAGTACAACTCGGCTAAAATAACCACTGACCCAATATAATAGAAATAACAATAATAATAATAATAATATTAATAACGGTGGATATTAATGAACATTCATAATCTAAATACCCCAGATTTAGCCACGTTAGCAGTTAGGGGACACTTCATCACACGTTTCTGAAGGAACCAAACCACCAATCATCTGATAGCTTGATGACCGACTGCCCTGCCTCCTGAGGTACCCCGGCCCTCACTATGGGTCACATTTCAAATTATTTGTGAATACTGACCATGAATAGCGTGGTACAGACATCAGTCTGGATACGTAACCGATTGATTTGCATCACTAAAGCATGTCTGTGTTGAAAAGTGGAACTATCCACCATCATGTTGTGTGTTTTAGAAAGTACTGGAGCGGTGTTTGTAAGCGGGTTTAAGAGGCTGGATGGGAGAACAAGCTACGGCACGTCATGACCCCCCCCTCCAGCATCATGGCAGACGGCGTCTACAGAAGTCATCCTGCCTTGTTCTCCGACTAGAGCAGCTCATTTACAAATCACGTATTTCAAAGGAGGCCTCCATCACACTTCTCCGCTTCATGTCTTTTAATACTTTGAATTGTTGGCGTTTACAGGACTGGACCTGAGCCAGCATGCATGTGTTAGCATGCAGCGCTAAGAACGTGTGTGTACGAGGGGATTTGGTTGCCTTTGATTCCTCCACAAAAGCTATGCAGGGTGGTGGTAGCAACACCCTCCACCACATTTGCAGACCACAAAGTGCATCAGCTCCAGGATGGTGCCTTGCCCGAAGGACAGCGAAAGGTGAAAATCCCTTCTCAGCCGGTGAAGAGATTTCAACTGTGTTCTTCTGGTTGTCAAAATCTGCTGCTAACCTCGAGGAGCCCAGATACTCCTCCTCTCAGCTTGGGGAGGTCACTGGCTGAGATATGAAGGAAAGGGCTGGCTTCCCACACCCAGCCTCCGTGACCATAGGTGAGAGTAGCAATAAAGATTGACCAGAGGATCAAGACCGAACATGCTACAACTATTTACTGTTGAACTCTTCCTGTTGCCACCTAAATGACCTTCTGCGTGCTCCAACAGTGGTGGGAGGAAAACCGTCGTGGCAGACATGCAGCCAGCCTGGTCTCCTTTGTGGAAGTGGCTCAAAAGTAGCCCGTAAGACACAAACCGACCGAGAACCACTGATTTTAGGAAACGTTACTTGGGAACTAAACTGGTGGATTACCCAGTCTGAGTGGGGAATGAGTCCTTAGCCCAAGTCAGGGATTCAAGGGGGTCTCGCTTTCCAAGTCTAGAGGTGTTGTTATCAAGGGAGGGGGGTCAATGGAATGTGAGCTAGACCAGAATCAGAGCTGCTGGAGTAGTGTTGTGCTCACTTTACTGAACCGTCGTGATGAAAGGAGAGCTGAGCCAGGGACAAAGCTCTCAACCTACCTACCAGTCAGTGCTATGATGAATTGATGGATGGGTGTCTTTTATACAGGTAACGAGCACTCAATTAGGAGTACTATTAAAGTGAGAGGACTAATCTGTGTGCTTCCTGGTCACCAATAAATACTTAAAATTCAAATGCTGTGATTTTCTTTTTATATTCTGTCTCTCGGTGTTCAGATGAACCGACCATGAAAAGTATAGACCGTTCATTTCTTTGTAAGGGGGCAAACTCACAAAATCAGCATGGGGGTGAAATACTTATTTTCCCCACTGTAAATCCAGTGTCTCCTCCGTGGGCTCTGTCTGACCTAATTCAGCCAAATGTGAGCCAGAGGGGACAGCACGCTGCTCTGCTTTCGCCAGTAAAGCAATTTAGATAAGTGATATTAATGGAAGACAATTAACCTTGAACGAACAATGCACAAACAGCTCTGTGCGACTCTGTCTGTCACAGACATGGATGCTACCAGAGGGCACGAGTCTGCAACATCATTACATACAACTGACTGCCCCTTTTCTTTCCCCATCTCCCTCCAGCAGTGGTCGCACAATGAGCACGAGAGCTTCTGAGCACCATTGTGTGCCCGCAGGCCTGCACACAGACACAAACTCACAGTGATGGGAGTGGTTTTGTGAAATCATTGGTAAAAGGCATTACTGACCTCACAACTCCGTTTTGAAGCTGTAGACCTACACATGCACACATTGCCAGAAGTGATCCATCCATCCATCCATCCATCCAACCGTTTATCTGAAGTCGTGTCGTGGAGTCATGCTGGAGCCTATCCCAGTGCTGATTGGGTGAAAAGTGGGGAAACACCCTGGACAGGTCACCATTCCATCCCAAGGCTCGAACGGTCACGGATTCCGTGTCTTTCTCAAGGAGACTTCAACGCTCTTTCTCTAAGGGCCGGGGATCAAACCACCAATCTTCTGATGACTAGTCGACTGCCCTCCCTCCTGAATGATGTCACCCCTGCAGAAGTAAACAGATAGCATGACAATTAGCATGAGCATCTCTTCACCTTCTAATTTCACCTATTTGTCACCTCAAAATCAGAGGTGCTTATGTGCGGTGGACTGTTCCAGGGACAGATGTCGGCGGTGACAGAAGGTGGAGGTTAATCTCAGATGATTTAAAACCCCACTGGCAGAAATTAGGGGACAGATGAAGCGTGAAGTACACGATGGTGATAGTGGTCTTCGGTCAGTCAAAAGGTTGCATCCACTGGCACGGAAACGCAGCGGCTTGTGAACGCAGCATCATCTCTGCTCTTTAGCACCATTGGGATCATTTTTGGTGCAACTGCAAGACACTGAATTACAAACACAGAACACTCACATTATGTACCAGACTTGAACTATTGATATCAACAGAAACCCAGAAACAGCAACAGAGATCTTGCAAAAAAAGAAAAGGTTTATTAATTTACCAAGCATAAAAAACAGCAAATCATTTCATTTCCAAACTATTTATGCAAGTTTCAGTGCAATTGCAAAATATACAATTTTTTTTAGCAAGGCAAGTCAAATTCATGTCAGAAACAATCGTTTAAGATTCTTTGATTATCTATAGACTATATACTGTCCTTGCCTGGGGAAGCTCGCAGGAGATACCTCACGTTAGGTAAAACCGCATACATCCAATGATTTACAAAGCAATACATCCAAAATAAAATATTTAACACAAACATGAGTACTCAGCACAATACTAAACAATGGATTTGTTAAAAAATGAGAGACTGTAAACAGAAAAACTACATGTGTAAAGAGATTTGGTTTGTGAATTTCATATAAATATCTAATATATGTCGTAATTTTTCTCGATAAGTGATATACAAGTTCCCGACGTGACTGCATTGCTAAAACGATGAGCACAATCGGCGAGATGGGACAGCTTTTTGGTACACAAGTCAATCGGACTTTAAAAGTACAGTATGTTGAAATTTGAAGAAAAAACAACAACATTGGAGTAGTCTTCGCTTCCTTTACAGGTGTTTTTAAAAAAACCGTGATATCCAACCATATGGACAAATAAGCTTAATACAAGTCAAAAGGACCATTTCACTTACCTCCGTCAATCATTCAAAGGGCAACATGCTATGTTCACTTCTTTAGAAACATCCGTAAATTATATAAACTTCTTATTCTTTCAAAGAAATGTAAAGAGGACTTCAAGAAAGCATAAAACATATTGGCAATCAAAATAGTGGGTTGAAAACCAACAAAGGATGTTTAATTTGTGCTCCCTCTGCTGCCGTAATGACTCCAAGTCTCACAGTGAGTGGAAGATCTTGAAACTTGTGTCTGGAACAGCAGGGTGAGTAGAACGACTGGTCAGTTGGCAACGTTGTGTTAAACACAATAAACTTGACTTCTATCACTAAAACTCATCTTCCGCAACCACAAAACCAGCAAGGCCAATGGGATCCAGCTTGACGACATCCAGCATGTTCAATCAGACAGCTATTGTCTTTGTTCCTGACTGGAAGGCTTACAATACAATACAATACAATACAATACAGTCATTTAGCAGACGCTTTTATCCAAAGCGACGTACAAATATTTGCTGCTTTTGTATTTTTGTATTTTTTTACCTGTCAGGTATGTGCTTTTCTCTTAGTATACTGAATGTGACTTGTGAATTTTGAATTTTGTCAAACACAGAGGTAAGATTTTTCTTTTAAATGATTTAATTTTTTAGCTTTTATCTCCTTTTTCCCACTTAAATTCCCAAAGTAGCCTATGGCTGGATCTGTTGCTTAGATACCCCTCTGGAGCATCGACAGGAAGGAGGAAGCCCTTGCATGTGTCTCCTCCAAGTCACATGACCACTAGCCCTCACTAGTCCACACATCATGGTCTGGTGGGGAAAGCACAGTGCTTGGCCGTCAGAGGAGAATGAAGCAGAGTACTTTCCCTTCACTTAACCAAGAGCGCCCAGATGACCCAGAGGTGGACACTAGTGAACCCAGAATACTTTATCCAACCTAACCCCTATACCCATGTGAGGCTTAGCCAATTATGACCCACTTACTATGGACCTCCGGCCTTAACTCGATGCTTATTTGCCCGAGTTGTCAAAAGGCCCAAAATGCAGGGCTGAATATATTTTCTCAGTGTGACGGTGTCAGCAAAGGGCTGGTAGAAAGGGCTAGGGTGGGGATGAAATGCAGCACCTGCCACTCTCGAGCTCTGCTGGAGTTGGACTACAGGCACCAGCAGCACTGCTGTCTCCTCTGCAACATGCCCAACTTGCAAATCCCTTCGAATCTGAATTCCATATGCCACCTCGTATGGTGCTTTATTACATTCCTACGTCCTGGATGCGTTGCTTTGTGATAATACCACAGCAATAGATAGAAAAGCCTGTGAGGTATAAAAAATTGTCATGATTTATTCAGCAGGGCTCATTTCCTTCCGAAGTAATATGAGATAAATATGACCATGTACTGGGTATCCACAGAGATCAAGGGTAGAAATGGATGCACTGAGCCAGTAACACTATTTGAAATGGAATGATTTTTACCCTGTGGAGGAATCTGTCTAGGGCATGCTGTCAAAGGATGTCCAACCCCTATTTTCCACCCTTGAGCCTGGCTATGTACCTAACCATTATTATCCTGGCAGATGGGTGGCATCTGTCAGTCACCCTAGTTACTATTTGGAGAGGTCATATAGCAGTACCTGATGAGATTGTTGACTGTGTCAATGTCTCTGGCACTGACAGTGCCAACCATAGTTCCCGTCATGGCGTTTTCTGGAACTTTCCACTCGTAGACAGGAGCAAGGAAGACAGGCGGCTCATCCACATCCTCCACAACGATCTTGAGCGTGGTCCTATCGGTGAATTCATCGTAACTCAGAAAGTTCGTGTCCACGTGATCGTTGATCACCTCTGCTGCCATCACAAAGCGTCTCTTGGTTTCGTAGTCCAGAGGCTGCGACGGAGCGAAGTGGAGAGGAAGACGGAAGAAATGAAATGACTATATCCATTGTGATGCTCAGCTCATATTGCTCAATATTACTTGATATAGCCGTGGCTCTGATAAGCGCGGATCGTTCCTCTGATCGTTATCAAACGGTATCATATGCCGCTTAAAATAAACTACTGCAAACGCTTACAGGAGAGAAGCAGCTTTGAAACTGGGCTATGCCAATGTGTGTTCAGGATGGAGAGTTATTTGTTTGAGTCTTGCACACAAGTTGGATTGACCGGTGCAAATGGTTCAGTACATACCAATGAACCACCAGCTGTGAGCACACATGTGACCATTGTATCTGTGATTACCACACTGATGCTCGTAAAAAGAAAACTGCATGGAGAACCATTAGCAAAGTCCCCAAATGATTGACATCCAGGTAATTAAAGGTCCGTTTTTACATTTCATGATCAGTCCCCATGTTCTGGGGTCAGACACGGACTTAGATGGAGCTCGGGGGATTAAGGCCTGATGCCCCTCCTGATACCCCGCGATGGGTTCGAACCCGTAGCCTCTAGGTTGTCACTTCCCTAAGCGCATGCTCTACCACTTGGCTTCCATGGCCCCTAGAAAATATTTCTATCCCTTCCATCATTCTCAGAAGACCATCAACAGCTGAAGCCCCCATGTGCTGTGTTAAAAAGAAAGATGATGTTTGACATTCGATGTCAAGCCCAGGAGAGGAAATGAAAGAGCAAAAGTTATCATTTTGACAGGTAAAAGGTCGTCGTGTTTGACTTGCAGCGATATAAATATGTAATAGGATTTTCTCTTTCTTTTCTCGGTGCAGCAGACTGCTCAAGAGTCGAAACAGAATTGAGAGGATCAAGACTATCACACAGCTGCCAGTAACATCAGGTCCATGTTGAAAGATACATCTGAGCGTACGCACCTTGGCCAGTACAACCACCCCCTCTTGAGTGACAGGATCTGTCCGGATTCTGAAGGTGGTGCTCTCCTCCAGGTCTTCCAGACTGTAGTTCATCCTGGCGTTGACACCGACGTCACCATCATCTGCCATGATCTTGCCCACCGTGGTGCCCACTGGTGCATTTTCAGGTACACCAAAGGTGTACAGGTCTGAGGGAGAGGTGAGTGCTTTACTTCCAGTAATAGCGGCCAGGCCATGGTGTGGTATGGGCCTGAACATAATGTAAAATCTCAGGGGCCCATGAACTATAAATGACAGCAGCAATAGTGTTAGGGCTTTATCCAACACATGTTCCCACTGGACATTTTTTTCCTTTACAGAAGCAGTATATCTGCGAAAGAGTGGTAAACCCAGCAGCTGGCTGACTACCACAATAGATGGTGTGACAGCCAGTCGTGCTTTTCTGGTACTGTATATTAGCATCAACCGTGACTGAGAACATGTCTTTTGATTCTAGGCCTATAAAAAGCTTCCATGCTGTGGCATATGTAATCTACATGGTACTGCTTTTTAAAAAAAAATCCTTTTTCTCTCCACCCGAATTCCCAAGGTTGCCTAAGTTGCCTATTGCCTATTGCATCGCTTTGATGCCTCTATAGAACATCAACAGGAAGGAGGAAGTGGTAGCATGTGAGACCTCCAAGTCACATGACCACTAGCCCTCACTAGTCCACACATCATGGTCCGGTGGGGAAAGCACAGTGCTTGGCTGTTGGAGGAGAATGAAGCAGAGTACTTTCCCTTCACTCAACCGCGAGTGCTCGGACGACCCATAGGGGGACACTAGTGAACCCAGAATACTTTAGCCAACCTAACCCCTATACCCATGTGAGGCTTAGCCAATTATGCCCCACTTTGGACTATGGACCTCTGGCCGTGGTTGGAAACGGTGCTGGTGGGATTCGAACACCCAACTGCATAATGCAGAGATGCTCTGAACATAGGTGTCTTACCCCCCTACACCACCCGAGGCTGTGTGTTAATGCTCACTATTGAGAAATCCGAGTGCTTGTGGTGTCTTTCTCTCACTGAAGCACGTAGCCTCAACATCTTTCAGTGAGGACAACACCACAGTGGTTGACCCTTCTCCTGTTCTTGCCTCCCTTCTCGAGTCTCTCGCTTTCCACTGTGAGTCAGCTGGAGGTGGCTAGTGGAGACAGTTTTGCCGCCGCGTGCCACACGAGGATAGAGAACACCGCGATGGAGGGTCATTTTCAGCTAGAAGATGGGTTCTGGCGACTGCACATACGTAATCCTGGCATAACTCTAATAAGAAGATGAGAAAAAGCGATTGTGTCTTCAAGCAACTCTGTTTGGACGACTGCTCCCGCTGAGGGGTGGGGGGTGGCGGGGGTTCTTCTGGAGCGACCAGCTGCGCCCAGAAATAATCTGCAGCTGATGATAATTTAGAGGTGCAATTGCTCGACATAACACTGGGCGTAGGGCTCAAAGCGGCGCGCAGCCCCCGCAATAGTTGCACAGCCTGATGGGTGGGTATGAAATCCACTGAAAATAGGGAGCAGGGGATTGCGAGCAGAGAATTGACAGTTGAAAGCATCATCCTTGTTTTCTCTTTTCTGCAGAATTGATTTCTTTCCGGGGAATTCATTTAGAGAGGTTTATCGCTGAGAGGGCCGGGTTTGTTTCCAAAGGTCATGACAAATATCCTTTCACGTGTGAATGATTAAATTCATCCACTGGACTTAAGCATCCCACATGCACAAATAGATGAACAGAAAAAAGCACATCCTCATCTCCCTCCCAGGCTCGCCCCTCTCGCTCTCTCTCTCTCCCTCTATATTTCTTCTTTGTCTCTTCTCTGCATATCTCTCTGCCTCTCTCCCCTCCTCTGTGTAGCCTGCCTCTCTCTCTCTGACTCGTTTTAATTTTGACCATGGGCAGAACAATGAGCTGTGTACAGCAGAATTCGGCACCAGAGGTGCAAACCACCCACCCAAACCAGGGAAGTGTTTCAGATAAATACCTCTCAGGTGTACTATTAACTGTGGCCTGACGGCATTTCTCCACTGGTGTGTGTGTGTGTGTGTGTGTGTGTGTGTGTGTGTGGCCTCCGGGGTGTCAGTGAGTGATGGGAGTGACTCACGGTGCTGAAATGTTGGCCCATTGTCATTCACATCAGTCAGGCTGACGGTGACTGTAGTGGAGGCGGAGTACCCGCCACTGAGGCCCAGCATATCCTTCACCTGGACCACCACCTTGTATTGCTCCCTGGCCTCACGGTCCATGTTCGGCCATGATGTTACAATGATACCTGATGGTGGAAGAGAGACAGAAAGAGAGAGACAGAAACACGTTGAAGTCATTAAGAATGGGGAGAGGAGGAAAGAGAGAGGGAGAGAGAAATCTGTTTTACGTGTCATTAGTCCCCACGTTGGGGGGGTGTACAGAATCAGGTGGAGCTTGGGGGGTTAAGGCTGGATTCCCTCTCTGACGCCCCGTGATGGGTTCGAACCCGTGACCTCCGGCTCATCAGTTCCAAAAGCATGCACTCTACCCCTGAGCTATTGCGGCATAAGCCATGTAAATTAATAATGAAATACAAAAGCTACGTTTTTTTCACAATTGGGTGGATTGTTATGGAAACCTGTGTGGCGCTGGGACGGTACCTGTCTTAGGCTCCACAGAGAAGTAGGGCTCTCCCTGCAGGATGGAGTAAATGAGCTTGGCGTTGTTTCCAAACAGAGGATCGTCAGCATCTGTGGCTGTCACTTGGGCCACAGTGGTCCCTGCAGGAAGGAGGGTGGTTATAAAGGGGAGGGGGTCACACAGGCAGAGTTACTAGTCCAGCCAGTGGTTCTGTGCTTCTAGCCAGTGGGGGAAATAAAGCGATTATGCCACAGTCCCGCAGGGTCTGTCTGTTGGCCCGGGGGAGAAATGAAGATGGGAGTGGGGGTTGGTGAGGTGTTTGTTTGTTTTTCCTGTGTGTGTGTGTGTGTGTGTGTGTATGTGTGTGTGTGGGTGTGTGTGTGTGGGGG
>OMLC01102532.1:3108-18225 GCA_900302585.1 Regalecus glesne | reverse complement strand
CCTGTCTCCCCTCCTCTCCTCTCCTCCCCTCTCCTCTCCTCTCCTCTCTGTCAAGCTCAGCCAAGCTAACTTTACAGCTACAGCACTGAAGCCTTAATCAGAGACACACATCAATAGTATCGAGCCCAGAAATCCCCTTGTGCCTGGTGGCGTTTGTTCTGATGCATTGATGTTCTATTGACAGAAACAGGATGACCAACAGTGACAAATTAAAATGTCAGCCATGGCAAAGGTGAGCCTCGCCTCTCCTTTCAGTGTCCTTAAGGTGGGGTGACAAGCCATCAGCCGAACGATTTCTGATAAAACGCTGACACTTCAGTCACACGCGAGCATATGCATGCACACACATGCCAACTCACACCCATGCTGACACATGTGCATGTCCCCACAGAAATACACACCCACAAGGACATCGGAGGGATGGCGGGGGTGGTTACTGGCCGTGAGTCAGGTTAATGGACAAGTAAAGGGAATAGATTGTGACATAATAGCTTAATAATTGCTTTTTGGATAAGATGTTATGATGCTGATGATGCGGAGAGAGATAACATGTCTACTTTGTAACCGCACACCCGAGATAACGTCCAGCAAGATAAACTGAAAAGCATTTGCTTTGTCTTTAGATGGAGTCATATGTAATATTCTGTCTTGACCGAATGCTGAAGCACAACCTGTCTGGAGAATGTCAACACATGTTGCTGAATGGCAGCGACTGAATCAAAGTAAAAGACCCCCCTACCCCCAAGAGTTCTGCAGAGCTCTTCGTTAGCAGCAGAGCATTTTGTTTGCCCCACCTACCCATCAAAGATTTGAATGTGCCCTGTTTCATTTTTTCATTTTGGACTAATGTTCCTCGCTAGCTACACCCGCATATACCTTACACGAGGTTTCAAGCAGATTCTCTGGTGGACTCCGCCCATTACTCTCCTGACTTTGAGGATGGGTTTGGATGTGATAGTGGTCACTTATGAATGTACTCCCCTCCCCAGTAATCTCTCAATGTCACTCTCCTGATCTTCCAGATGCTCTCTTAATGTAATGGTTGGGCAGTGTTGATGAGTGGAACTCTGACAGCCAACTGTCCAACCAGCCTGGGACAACTCTGGTAGCCCAGCCTCTGGAGAACCCTCATCAGCCAACCAGGGTCAAGGACTGTCACTGATTGACAGCCCGGTTTCAGTTACATCTACATTAAGTTAGTGCTTTTACATGACATGCATCCTAAGTCTGATGGGAAAATGGATACCGAGTAACTCGCGTTCTCTCATTTCCTATTTGAGAATATCGTTCTGATGTGTTTTTAAAGAAATGAGTTTTGAGTGCGATTTATCTATCGGATTCATTTTTATTTATGTCACTCGCTGATATATTCAACCCTCCATCGAGCCATCCTTGACAGACTTGTATTAAGGCGAGCCTTTGCAGAGTCAACATACCAGCAGTTCAGCTCATTCTCACGTAGTTCAGATTCAGCGGGATAAAAATGAGATGTGGTGTAATGCGTAGGTCAGTTTACCTGCTTGTGAGATGTAAAGAGGCTTCTACAATAAAACAGTGCAGCAGTTTTTATGTATTTAACATGCAGATGTTATTTCTGAGGATTGGCAGCATAGCTCAGTGGGTAGAGCGGTCGTCTGGCAATCAGAAGGTAGCAGGATCGATCCCCGGTCCTGCATACAGCATGTCGAGGTGTCCTTGAGCAAGACACTGAACCCCTAACTGCTCCCCGAGGGCCATATGTTGGCAGCTCACTGCTCCTATACAATAGGTTGGGTCAAAAATGCAGAGAAATCCAAATTTCCCCTTGCGGGACTGATAAGGGAATCATCATTATTATTATTATTATTATTATGTAGGTGTGATATTTCACTGTGAGAACTCAATTACAGGCAATTATTCACCTAGGTTCTTTTTGTTTTTTTAGAAAAGCATTTAAAGCCAGACATTTTCTCTGTTCATTAATAATATCTACATCCTTTGTTGGGTTACTCATTCTATTTGCCTTTGATATGGTTTCAAAAGATCTCTGCTCTCCTTTTATTTTGGAAGGGTGAATTATCTAAGATCGAAGAAGTTCAGCTCTGAATCAGTGGCGTCCATGGTGTCCAGAGCGCCCTATCTGCTCAACTTTAGTGTGAAGAGGCTGGACAACAGACTGGCATTCTATCAGCAGCAACTCGGTCTCAGTGCTGAGAAGGTAAGCATCAATAAGGATGGCCTTACTGAGGAATTCAGCGCCGTGTGTCTTCTAGTAAAAACTGATTCTGTAGGATTCAGCGTATTGTGATAAAATAACGCAAAAACAGTCCATCGATTCATTCTATACCATTTTTGGGATGTAATCACGATATGATTTTTCTTTTCAGACGCGAAATATTGTAGCTCGCCTACCAAGATTACTGTGTGGCAGTTTGGAACCGGTTAAAGAGAATCTGAAGGTATGTCAATGCATTAAGATAGCCCAGAAAGCTGAATCAGTTAATCAGGGCACAAAATTACTCACATCCTAGTTAATGTTCATGGCACTGGTTTGATCACTGGTTTTGGTCATTATGCAACTGTGCTGTTTATAAGGATGGGGATACCTGCAATCTTGGAAACCGTCGGCTATCGACTGATAGCGATTTAACCGTTGGGAAGAATGGGCAAATAGTTTAGGGTTTCCAGTGTAGCTGTTGACTGCTCATTTCCATTTGCTATGAAGACTTCCTCTTATGTGCATTTACAGCTGCCTTAACAACTTGAGATGTGAGAAAAGAGTTGGAGTCGAGAGATGACCAGATTGTTTCTCAAGGACCTTAACATTTCTCTACACTATGCACAAACAGCAGTACTTTTTGTAGGTGTACAGGCGACACCTCTTTTGTGTCCCACACAAATTGTTGACTTAAATGCAACCAAAGCACGTTTAGAGATTGCAGCCTACTCAAATGTGATATATCAATACTACCCTGACTACAACAGAATAGAACCGAAATGGATACCAGGGCTCTTTTGGTATCGAAAGCTTGTTCTTTCTTTTTTAAAGGGATACCTGCAGTCAGCTGAGACTGAAAAAGTCACTTAGATGAGTGATGAAAAGTTTTCCCACTAAATTTTGTGTCCAGATGAACTGGTTCAGTTTTCTTTGATTTAATTACGGGGATTATTGAGCATGCATCAAACGCTAACAGATAGAATTAATTTCTCTGTCCCAAGACATTTTGACACTTTTTTGTAAAAGAACTAGGATTAATTTTTTGTGCCCATGTTCCACTCAGGTATGCAAAATAGAGCTTGGTTTTAAGGAAAATGAGATCCAGCACATTGTTGTCACCATCCCCAAAGTTCTGACAGCAAACAAGAGGAAACTCACTGAAATATTCGACTACCTCCATAATACTATGAAGGTGCCACACCACCTGATAGTCAAGTTCCCACAGGTGGGTTGAACTACTTGTTGTAGATTCACTATTTCAGTTTATCATGTCTCATATGCTTGTTTGGAATTTTGTAGCGAGAAAACAAGAAGAGGTCCACACCTAATCGTAGTCAATTGAGAGTAATTCAATAGAAATAATGTCTTAATATCTTGCTGTTGCTATTCCTGTCTGTTTTTTAATGTATGTTTCTTTTCTTCATCATTGTAACCATCATCTGATATTTTCCATATCTTGTAGGTCCTTAATTCTAGTTACCTGCGTCTCAAAGAGCGCCATCTATTTCTTCAGTATCTTGGAAAGGACCAGTTTGACCCAAACCAGCCTAATTACATTTCACTGCAAACTCTGGTCTCCCTGCCCAATGATGTCTTTTGCACAGAAGTGGCCCTTGGCACATTAGAAGACTTTCATCTTTTCCAGAAGACACTGTAATTCTTAATTTGGGATGGTTTAAGAAGAAACAGGCTGTCGTGCATATACAATGTTAGCCCTAGTGGTGTAGGGTACACATAAGTAACAATTCAACACAATCTGTATCCATTTTTTTGGTTAAGGCATGGAAGACATGTGCGTTTGTCACTGTATAGCTCCTCAAAAACTCAAATATGCCATTAAATAGCAATAGAGAAACTATTTTGGCCCTATATCATCATCAAGGCACTGATGATGGTGGTACTTTGACAATGCGAAAGCCTTCATATTTCAGTGACTGAGGAGTTTGTAGGACGCACCTGACACTGAGTGCAGGGTTTTCTTTAACAGTCACTGAATATCTAAAATGTATACAACACACTGTAATGGTATTATCAGTTTGTTCTTCTTGTAGAAGTTACCATCAGTTATTGAACTTCTTAGATCCAAATCCAAACAGTGGATAGGCATCATTAACTGGGAATCGTACTTGGATGCCGAAATACCGACACCTATGGGTAATATTGAGTTTGATGTAAAATGTTTGTTTTATAAGTATGATCTTTCATCAGATCATCATTGTGAAGTATGTAATGTTATCTTGTATCTATCTTCTGCTAATAAAATGACCCAATTTTAGCTTTGTTTTCATGTCAGCACTAAGGTGATACTGTTAAAATAACAGTAACTGTTACACACTAGCTGCATTCATCATCAAAGAATGTGAGACCCATTGAAAAGGATTAGATCAACTGGGTCACAGGTCAGAGTAAGAAGATTCAAGATCTTCAATGAAATGGAGATGAAATAAAAGACCATCAGTTACACATTAAAGCTACGCGCCCATGCACATACACACACGTTTATATAAACATAAGGTATAATATAAGTAAAGGTAAGCATATAAATTTATGTTGATGTTTTGACACCTCATAGGATGTAAGGTACTTTATATAATTATACTTTATATTGTTGATATTTTGTATTTATGCTCAGGCTCTGTTCTTTTCCATTGCTGATATTTCAGATTTCTTATCTCCTGTCTATCTTAATCTCTGCACCATTTGAGGCTGACCCATTTCATTGTCATTGTAGTGGCAAAATGACAATAAAGTTTTGAATGAGCCAAATGACGCCAGTAGAGTTACGCAATCCCTGCAGGGAGGAAATTTACCCACAAGGCACTGCTTTCCTTCTCAGTGATGAACATGGCGTCGAGGGCACCAGGTGAACCTTTCTCCTTCTCTTCACTCCACACATAGTCGCTCACCACTCTACCATAAGGGGGAGAAAACGTTGGTTTTTTTGATACGTTTGATAACTTAAAATTAGATCTAATGATATTCATCTAACTTCCGAACGTTTGTCTTAGTTTTTTTTCACTTGGCTTGTCCTTTAACGACCCCCATGCTAACGTTCGCTATCGGTACGCCGGTGTCACTTTGCTCTGCCCGTTAAATAACATCTTCAGGACGACCTTTGATTGTTATGATATGAAGGGACTCTCAATCATCATTTCGTCATGTATGCACTTGGAAAGGTTTTTCTGTGTGTCCTAGTTTGTTGTCTTGCTCTACGTCCCTAATCAAGCGAATGTCATAGAGGTAACCACTGGTTACCCTACGTTGTTTCATATGCTACTACGGTGTTTTGGACATGTTTTTTCATACGAGGACAGCTAGTCACCTTTGCTTCACGATATATCCAGGTTTGACTTAATTTCCATCCTCCCCAGAGCCACTAACAATGAGAAAACCACTATGTTTCGTAAAGGTGTGTCGTCTGCTGTTCGAAATCAGAATAGGTTTATGGGCCACATAGGTTTTATGGAGTCTTACTTAGCTTTCATGGCTCTCATAGGTACTTCATATAGATACAGCACAACACTATTAAATTTGATAATAAGGAGTGTGAAATGCAATGGTGCAGAGAATGTGTCATATATTGAAATAAATGTTAGCAAGTTACTTACATAGGTTGTTGGTATACAGATGTACTGGGATATTGTGTTTTGCTCCACTATCTTTTTCAGTTATCCTTTGTTTTCAATAACTGTGCAAATTATCTTCCCCAGAAATGCCAATGTTTACAGCAGGTAACCTGTGGTTGAGACAGAAGATGAAGTTCTTTCTAACGGGATGATCTTAAGCCATAGTGACTGACCTCCAAATATGTCACTAGGTTGTCTATGAGCACAAACTTTCAATCAGGCAGACGGGGAAAAATACTTCCACATTATGCAACAGTTTAAGAATATACAAGCTGTGATTATGTAAATCCTTGATTTGCTTGGTGTCTGAAAATGACATGTACTGACGCCATCTCATTTTTTTCCTTGAGTGTTTTCCTGTTGTTGTTTGTTTTCAGCCAATGCTAACAGTTATTCTGCTCTTTCACAGTGGCAACCGGCAGGTTTCTGGTCGGCTTCCGCAAATGGTATTACAATATGTGTGGTTTCAACAAGCTTGGTGAGAACAAAGTATATGCTACCATCACAAATGTTTAGACTTGGTTCAAGATGAAATGCTGTTGGTTTAAATATTTCATCATGAACTAGTGGCAATGTATACATATTTTGAAGCCTTGCCTAGTAATTACATAAACATGTGAATGTGGGGATACAATGAGCTATAGGACAACAGTTATGACATGGAGGATATCTGAGTTTGAGGATTCTTTTGTCAGCTCTAGTCTGAGTGCATATTGTGTGGATAATCAAGCTTGAGCAAGACACTGAATCCCCTAACTTCTACCCAGACTTTGGTCTTATGGCAAATTAAACAATTATATTCTGTTATAAGCTCATTTGCCCCTTAATTAGAATACTCCATCAATCTTGGAGAAAATCTCAATATCGGCTTTATGGATTGATGATCGTTATGGATTGTTTTGTAATGGGAGGGGTTAAATGGTAGGGGGGAAAGATTAAAATAGGTAAAGAGTAGAAATCAATCAAGTATAAAAAGCAATAACAGGTGAATATATGATTATTAGTCAAAGATGGTTTGCATGTCAGGTCTGATGCGTGACGACACCATCCATGAGGATACAGATGTGAAAGAAGCTCTTCGGAGACTTCCAGAGAATGTCTACAATGACAGGATGTTCAGGATTAAGAGAGCCCTGGACCTCTCCATGAAGCAACAGATCCTCCCTAAAGACAAATGGACACAATATGAGGAGGTAAATCTAAATTGAAAAATCTATGTGTTTGTTTTTTAAAGAAGAAGAATCCACATTGGTTAATGTCCGCTTTTATTATCAATTGTCTTTTGTTGTGGTCTTTTAGATGACAAAAATAAGTATTAAATCAACTTTTTCCAGTGTTTATTTCAAATCTTGATTTTATAGAAATTGTTTAATGTATTAAATAGTTAAACATGATTCTTATCAGAATTGTCAGTGAGATAAAACTAGTTCTAGATACTGAAACTCTTATTCTTATAGATCAGTAGATGTTTCAATAGGTTTTTTTATCTACATTTCTTCATCCTTGTTGTAGAAGATCTTCAAGAATTTAGCGTATCACACACTTTGTTTCATAAATAATAAGCATTCATTTAACCTTTATCTTTTTCTATTAGGATCTCCATTACTTGACGCCATACCTGGACGAGGTAATCCGTGAGAGGAAAGAGAAAGAGGAGTGGATGAAGAAATGAAATGATCGCTGTAGGAATCACTTTTACTTGTATGGTCTGGTGTTTGGTCGTCCCATGTTGTAATATTTTAAATAAAAGGTAACCTATTCGATTGTGTGCTCATTAAAATGATATACATTTTAGAAAAGGTGAAAGTGGGGATATTCTGTAGAAAGTGATATAGATACAAAGCTGATTTTATCATCAAGCTAGAATCTTGAATATCTACACTTAAATGCCAAAAACGGTCTCACATTCCACAATATCACCCTCAGATAAACTACACTATATACAAGAAATGTAAAGCCAGCACATATGTACATATAGGAAAGTACAGTAGTCTGTGACAATAATCCAAATAAAGCTTCCTCTGAAATTAAATCAAAGGCAGTTGCTGACCAGTCCTGTGTACTTTTGAGTTTCCTTTCAAAGGTCTCTCAAGCAAACTTCCCATGGGGCTGTGTACTCCAGCAGCACTGCTTGGTGGACTGGGCACCAAGGACAGTGTCTGATTGCAGGGCGGTGTCCACAATATTGTTAAGGGAACTTCAACTGCAGTTCAAGGATTTTCTACAGCTGCCAGTCCTTGGCTGAGGTCCGGATGTCTGCAGATATTCTTTTATCAGGTTTTGGTGATCAAGGTGATAGGCTGCATTGAATCGGGACCACTCCACTCACTCAACTTCTGTACTGATGGGTTGAGCCATAGCCTTCAGGACCTGGTCGGACCTCCATCAGTACCATCCCTCTTAAGCAAATCTATGCAGCAATTTAAGATGTGCTCCATGGTTTCTCATTTGGAGCGTAGTGGGAACACAAGTGACTGCTTCATACTTGCAGGTGTAATGGGCTTGGAGGTCTACTATGTAGTGCCTGGATAAGAAATTGGATGCCGTGTGTCTCGGCTTTCTAAAATTCCTTTCCTCTGAACTATATCCTCCCTTCTTGTCCGATTCTCTTTGCTTCATTACCACCGACATACAGGTTCTCACATCCTCCATTCCTGGCCACATCCACCTGCTCTGACAGGTATTCTGACGTGTTCCCTCACCAGTGTGGAGATATAATTCCTCCACCTGGTCCTCATTCTACCCCGTGGCTTCCTTCCAGATGGATGTGCCAGGAGCACCTCACTAAGGAGGTAACCAGGTTCCATCCTTTATAGATATCTGATTGCACTTAAATTCAGATGTATTTTCATTTTATCATCTAAATTAGTGATATGGATAATTTCTCATGAAATTGGGTCTGAAATATCAGTAGGTATGTTATTTGAAAACTACATTCTGTTTGGTGTTGCACTTAACCAAGCCCTTCAATCTGATGACCCTCAGCTGAATTCTTCAACATGGTATTTTTGCATATGCAAGCAGATAAGGTGATGCATATTAATAGTCTATACATTTCCTATGATTATATTTACATATTGTCCTGCACTAGGCTGATGCTAGTTTTTCTCTGCCTGACCTTCTGAATTCACATTTCCTCCATGGACATTACTTGTTCTGAGACTGAGCTCTTCTGTTGTCCACATCGTTTATGGCTTCAATGAAATTCCCAATGACAGTGTTGAAGGATTTGAGCATTGACACCCCGAGCTCATTACTTGTTTCATGAATGTCTGGGTCATAGGCTCCCATCAGGGGGGTACACACCTCCACGCTGCCCCTCCCAGCACCTGCGAGGATTTCAATCAGTTGACCTCTGACCTCTTGGAACAGCTCCCTGTCATATCGCAGCAAGTCTGAGTCATCGATTGGGTAGGACAGGTCGTCAGGGTAGCAGTCGCGGGGGACCGGCATCTCCACATACCTCAACTTAGGAAGGCCCACGGCCAGCATGGAAAAAAGCCGCCGCAGAGCCCCGGAGCTCAGCGGGTTTCCCAGGAGCTTCAGCTCCTCCAGGGCCTGACAAGGAGCCAGAGCCTGAGCTAAGACGTCCATGTGCTCATCTTCAATACTGCACTCTTCCAGGGCCAAGCTGGACAGCGTACCCGAGGAGCGATTCAGCAGCTTGAGGAAGGTGGTGGGGAAAGAGCCGATGACATCGTTGCCGCTGATGTCCAGCAGCACCAAGGCCTCACTGTGGAGGCTGTTGGCCAGGTAGGCCATATCCACACGGTTCAGTTTACAGTTGGCCACCTCCAGGTTCTGCAGCGGGGTTTGGAGTGGGCTGGAGGAGGAAAACACACAAACCAGAGTCATTCAGGAGGGAAACCGAAGGTCACTTTCCAGTTAGCATTAGCATTAGCATTAATATGATCTCCAAGTTCTCGTGGTCGCAGGGCCTAACACAAAGTCAACTTAACACTTGTTTACTGTGAAGGAAGAAGGAGAGGCTTTATGTAGTACTTGTATTTGGACCAATGTGCATTCATACAACAAAATGTGTCCTCGGCATTCAGCCTATCGGATTCTATAGGAGCAGTGGGCAGCTGCAGCACCCGGGGAGCAGTTAGGAGTTCAATGTCTTGCTCAAGGACACTTCAACACTGTTTCTGAAGGAGCTAGGAATCGAACCAGCAGCATTCCGATTACTAGACAACCCGCTGAGCCATACCACGCCCTAGAAATCAATTTGTTGATCTCACCTCAAATGTCAAGATCTGGTGGTTTAGCTAGTTAAAGAACGTCTATTTCATATGGGACACGAGTCTTGATATCAACCATTACATTTCTGATACCAACAGTGCGTAACCGGGGAAACGACACGTGTGTCCAGTCACCCACCTCAGCAGTTTGCGCAGTTGTCCGGTGAGGGTGGAGAAACCCATGTACAGCCCAGTCAGGCTCCTTAGCCGGCTGAGCAGCTCTCCAATGGTTCCCAGCAGGCCGCCATCGTCCGGGCCTAGCTTGTGGACATTGAACACCCCTGCAGGCAGAGTCAGGGACTGCAGTCTGGGGAACTCCACCCTGGACAGCAGCACCTCCAGGTGAGGGGCCTCCAGGGGAAGGTTATGGACCACCTCCAGCTTCTCCATGGACTCCGGCTCTGCTAATCGCAGGACGTAGAAGAGCTGTTTCAGAGCCAGGGTGTCCGCCCGGAAGCCGACAAAGTGGAGCTTCAGCGGGCAGTGGTGACGCAGGAGGAACGCCTGGGCCACCAGCTCGTAGTTGCGGCCAGTGACGAATCCGTTCATGTAGATGTTGATGGATGTGTTGAAGCTGGACAGGGAAATGTCGCTGGATTGCATTGCCACCATGGTCTCGTAGCACATTTGGGTCAGCAAATGGGTTCTAGCCCATCGGCCGAGGGTCGATCGGCAAGGGCAGGTCTGGTGCTCAGCGTCCCTCAGGGCAGTTAGGTCTACTGTGTGTAGGGTCTTGGTGTAGGTGGTGGGCGGAGACAGCACATGGTCCTTTTCAGAAACAGAGATATGCTGTGAATGAATGCTCTAAAGGCCTGTCACATCAGGCCACATTTGAATGGCAAATGAAGTTCTTCTGATGAAGAAGATGACGATGGTGATGATTGTTAACCTTATTTTGTCACAATGGTGTGGAATCAACATTTGAAGTCTCCTGTGAGAAACTCCCTGACTCAACAATGAAAGAACATAATCTGGACCAAAACTCAAGCATGTGGAAATCAAAAGCGGGAACTCAGAGGGTCTCAGAGGAACCGCTAGTGAGTTGTGCGGGTGTACCTTCAAGCCGGTCAGGATGGCCTCCAGACAAAGTCTGCAGGTGTGTGAGGTGAGATCCGATTGGCAGTCAGCAGTCCGTCCCAGAAGTGTTTGCAGCTTGAGTTCAGGCAGGGGCCATGTCTGGACCAAGGCGTGTAGCAGGCGGGCCTCCTCTCGGAGGTAACAGGCCTTGAAGAGGAGTGGGTAGAGGTCAAAGGACACACAGCGGAGGTTTTCCGCAGCGCTCAGCCCTGACTGTACGAAACCTTCAGCAGCTATGAACCGCAGGGACTTCATGGTTCCCGGGCAATCGATGGTCTCTCCCACCCTCGAGCCCCTGGGGTTTTGGGGGGTCTTGATTCTTGCTTGTGTGAGCTGATGCTAGTCAGCTCTCTGCGTCTCCGTCTCCACTCCTCCGGCTGAGCGTATCTTTTTTGACTAGCCGGTGGTCCTCTGTTCATCTGGCACTGTGGTTGCTGTGGAGGCAGCCGTGGGGGTCCCGTGGTAGATAAGAGGCCGGTGGTTATTTATAGGGGCAGCTGTCTCATGTCCTTCATATCGGGGGGACGGTGTCTGTTTACAACTGTCGCTGTCGGCCTGCACATTGCAGCACCTTTTTTCACAGCACAGACCGATTCCTCACAGGAACCCCACAGTGAGGCCCAGGTGATGAACAAAGCCCACTGAGAGAGCCCCAGCACAGGGGGGGGTACACAGAGATACAGGCCAGAGCCAAGACCTTGTTTTTCTCTCTCTGTCATAAAGTGGCAATACAAACAAGCATGGCAGTGGTGATGTGAGCGGAGCACCACGATCTGTTCTCACAGTGAGACTCGTCCTCCGCTTGTAACCCAGCCTACAGGACAGGAGCAGCGGTAGCTCAGCTGCAGAGAGCGCCTCAGGAACTGACGAGCCAGATGGAGCGGGTTCAAACGCACCGCAAGGTGTCAGGAAGGGCATCTGGCTTTAATAATAATAATAATAATAATAATAATAATAATAATAATAATAATAATAATAATAATAATGATTCCCTTATCAGTCCCACAAGGGGAAATTTGGATTTCTCTGCATTTTTGACCCATCCTATTGTATAGGAGCAGTGAGCTGCCAACATATGGCGCTCGGGGAGCAGTTAGGGGTTCAGTGTCTTGCTCAAGGAAACTTTAACACACTTCCTGCAGGGACCAGGGATCGAACCACTAATCCCCCGACTACGAGGGGCTCGCCATACCTCCTGAGCTGTGCTGCCCCATGCAGGGTGGTGCAGCTCAGGAGGTCGATGCTACTACGCCTTATTGTCAGCGGTCGAGATGAAGAAACCAGGTGACCATCTCGGGATAAGCGAAATAACTTTATTACACCCAAATTCATTTGTACACTCATTTGGTTTCTTCAGACATAAGAAATAATTCATACTCTCCATGTTCAGTTAGTGTTTGTTGCTACCATGTTTGGTTTTTTGAAATATAAGCCATCTAAAATATATATTCATATATCACATGTATATATATATATGTATATGTATAGCACACTATACAGTATAGGGAAACGCATGTGTCATCAATGCACCTGAAGTGGTAATCTGGAGGAACCTGAGAGGAGACTCAGTCTAAAGGGCAAACTGAGAGGAAATTAGCATTTAAATCAATTCCAATAGCCTATCAGGGTTCAGACTCATGTTCCAGGGTTTGTTTGCCGTATCAATGGATGACAGGCGTGTCCAGTTGTTGTTGTCTCTGTACATGAGAACAAGATGGTTCAGCAAATGAAATGTAATCCCTGGGGTCACATTACAAATCTCATACCCGACAAGTCCTGTTTGCTATCAAAGACAGTACCTGGGTGAAGCTGCGATTGGGGTCATGAAGGGTGGTAGTGGTGATGGTGGTGGTGATGGTGTTCGTGATGGTGGTGGTGCTCGTGCCGGCTGCCCGGCGGACCAAAAGCCCCACAAGGCAAGCTGGACAAAATCTCCTTCTCTCCCCCTGGCTGGGAACCAGGCGTTCTACAGGAGGAGCTAGCTTCCTGCACCCGAGAGCGTAGCCTCTTACTGTGACTGCGATGCAGAGGGACAGAGACCCCGGGCTGGGGCTGTGTAAGATGGCACCAAGAAGAGGGGTGTTGGCTGTGAAACCGGGCCAACTTGGGCCCCCCTACGTTCCTGTCTGAGATGCCTCTTCGAAGATCAGTGGAGCCGCAGTTCTCCCTGCCCACCAGCAGGTGGGGCTGAGCAGACAAGTGGGTGTCCTGTCTGGGCTCCTGAGGCTGGGATTCTGGATACAGGGAGGGAGAATAATGAGTTCAATGTGATTATGAATTAGGTGTTCTGCAGTTTAAAAATCCAGCACAATGAGCACGCAGGAAAATTTTATTGTGGAACTTCAATGTTTGCTCAGTGGCCTGAGGTTTTGAGGCCCTGGGCTCACCAGAAAGCTGGTTGCAGATGCCCCTCCATCAGTCAGAATGTCCCAAGTGTCTAACACGATGCACTAACCCCAAAGATCCATCCCAGCTCAAGCACTTAAAATGAATGAAGACCTCTGAGATCAGCAAATTAAGAGCAACCAACCCGAAGTCAAAGCTCCTCATTGTTAATGAATGTGATGGCTAGCTGCCCTGCTAACTTGCATGATGCTGTTGTTCCACTCACTGGCTACGACAGGAGTAAATCATGATCTAGGAAGTCAACTCTGTTGACTACAGTTCCCATCATACCAAACAAGCATGACAACAAATTCCACAAATTAGAATTAAGTCCCTCCATGTGCAACTGGATGCTGGACTTCCTCACCAACCGCCCCCATATTGTAAGACTGGGTAAGCACACATCCCCCGCCCTCATCCTGAGCACCGGCATCCCCCAGGGCTGTGTACTCGGCCCTCTCCTTTATGCACTGCTCACATGCCTGTCAACCGATCCACAGAACTCAAACACTCTCATGTTTGCAGATTAAACAACAGTCATCAGGCTCATATCAGACATCGATGAAGCCACATACAGAGAGGAGGTTCAGGACCTGACAACGTGGTGTTCTAACAACAACCTGGTCTTAAACACCAAAGAGAACAAGGAGGCTGTCGTGGACTTTAGGACCTCAGAGAAGACCACACACAGTCCTGCCCACATCAACACAGAGACTGTGGAGAGGGTCCCCAGTCTCCGGCTCCAGGGAATCACCATCACAGAGGACCTCTCCTGGGCTGTCAGCAGCTCAGCAGTGGAGGCTAAAGCACAACAAGGCCTTTATGTTGTGAGGAGGCTGAGAAGTGAGGTGATACGTGTACAAGCTGAGACGGTACCAGAGAGGTTTCTCTACCTGCATTGTCAAACTTTGAGGTGAAGTTCTCGATACCCACTAGGTCCAGGTAGTGGTTCCTACGCTCTGTGTTTTCATCCACACAATATGGCCGCCTGTCTGGCCTGCCAACATCCTGGGACGCGTCCTGCTCCCTGTCTGCTGCTGTTGAACAGTTCAAAACGGATACTGTCACACATGCAATCAGAGACATGTTCAAGATTCAGACAGCCAAAACGGCATGTGTCTGGTACGGGGCTAGGATTTATGCTTCCACCGCTCACCTGCTGCTTTGGCCTTCTATCGGTTCGAATAAAGTTTTTTTCTATTCAAATTCAAATTCATCCTAAACAGTTTGGGGTTCAGTATTTTGCTCAAGGACACACCAACATGCTTCCTGAGGGAACCAGCAATCTAGATGACTGCCCCACCTCCCAATCTATGCTGCCCCTGGATGATGATGAGGATGAGGAAGATGATGATGATGATTGTTTTAGGCTCACCAGCTGGTGTGATCCTGTCCGGGCTAGCTGAAGGGGTCACAACTAGCTTGACCTTCAGGGCCGTGGTGCCTCCGTAGGGCTGCTTGACCGACGCCTCCACAACGTCGTAGATGTAATACATGAGACTGGACATGTCCTGCAGAATGCACACACCAACACCACACGTCGGCAAACGCTTCTGCAGACAAATGGCTCCTTCTCAGGGTGATCACACAC
>OMLC01102529.1:0-43837 GCA_900302585.1 Regalecus glesne | reverse complement strand
CATGGTGATGGCAAATGGCCAGTCGGGTCTCGGCAGGGTTCTCCACATGGTGCAGACATTGTACCCGTTCAGCTCCGTGACAGACGAGGAGCTAAACTTTGACAAGGGTGAAGTAATGGAGGTTGTGGAGAAGCCAGAGAACGACCCCGAATGGTGGCGCTGCCGAAATGCGCGAGGCCTGGTGGGCCTAGTGCCAAAGAACTACGTGTTGGTCCTCAGCGATGGCCCCGCCCCATTGGCCTCCGGTCCCTCCCTGCTTCACACAGGGCCCAAACACACCGGCAAGTTTGCCGGGAAGGAGTGGTACTACGGCAATGTGACGAGGCATCAGGCGGAGAGTGCGCTCAACGAGCGAGGGGCGGAGGGAGACTTCCTGATTCGAGACAGTGAGTCGTCGGTGAGTACCGTGGTCGCTATTGGACCATTCCACACTCAAGTGTTGTGGTTCTGGTACCAGTTGCCATGGTGACCATTCAATTTATGCTAAAGGCGCCTTGTCAGTGGGAAGTCACTCCACTAACCCCGCCAACAGCAAAAAGTGAAGCAATCAATCAAACTTTATCCCTACGGCACATTTCATTCATTAAAATGTGACGTGGTGCACTTTACGATAACCGAAAGTGCACATATACAATGAAGTTAATGATGGAGAACAGAGTGAATTAGTAAATTAAAAGGACAGGAACATAAGAAGTAGTAAAACAGGACGGGGACATAACAGAACAGTAAAACCGAAATTACATGGTTGAAAATTAAATTTAATCAAAACAGACGGAGGATGTTATTAAGAAGCAGCACACTAAGAGCTAATCAGTAATCGGAGGATTGGTGGTTTGCTCCCCAGTTCTTTCTAAAAGCATGTCGAAGCGTCCTTGAGAAGACAATGAACCCCTCATTATTTGGGACGACAGACGAAAATTAGCCTGATGGCTAAATCTTGCCTATTTATATTCTAAATGTTCATTAATATGCACTGTCCCTATCAAGGAGATCATCATCATCATCATATCGACCATCAGGTCCCCCTTGAACAGGACACATGTGAAATGGAGAGTGTGCCCTGCAAGCTAAGTGGCTTACCATGATGAGTAAACGTTCGAAATTACTTTGCAGCATATTCAAGTGGTGGAACTGAATCCTCAAAGGAGTCTAAGCTATTTAGATAAGACTGTTGAAGGTAAACTGTTGTGTGAATGTTTCTGTGTGCTCTCATGACATGCAACTTGACAGATCCCCATGTGCCTTGCAGTGGGAGGATAATGTTAGTAGAGCCACGTTCCCCCCTGCTGGACAAGCCACGACACTGCGTCTGATGGGGCAGATAATAGAAGAAATGTGCTGCGTTGGGCTGCAAACATAATCATTTGGAAACAAAATCTCAAAATATGAGTTTGTAAGTTGAAATCCAAAGACAACTACATTTTCTGGAAAACTGAGACTGGACTAAAACGGCAATGCGCAGTTGCAAAACGTACACTGAGCTGTCATGAATACCGTTTTGTTCAGTTCACAATAACAAACTAAGGCTCTGAGTAGGGAACCACATATCGCAGAGGGAACACATTCTGCACAGTGCCAAGTTTACCAAGAAAGGTTGTCCAATGAGAGGGCAAGAATCCTCACACCATCCATCCATCATGAACCGCTGGTCCAAAGTTGACCCTCTAAAAAGCAACTGAAACTAAGATGAAATGAAAAAGCTGGGATAACCTGGGAGTGAGCTTAAACGTAAAATATGTGGCGTGCTGTGACATACATGCTTTTACAGTGTGTCTATAGAGTGAATGAGCATGTTTGTTGGTATCTTTATCAGACTCCTGCTGCTTCCTTCTCTCTTGCTCTATTGTTCTGACCTTCACTTCCTTCCATCCCTCATGTCTTCTTTTCTCCTTTCACTCCATTAACGGATTTTCCATTTCTCTCTCTCTCTCTCAGCCCAGTGACTTCTCCGTGTCTCTGAAAGCCGTGGGGAAGAACAAACACTTCAAGGTGCAGCTCCAGGACAGTGTTTACTGCATCGGCCAGCGGCGTTTCTCCACCATGGACGAGCTGGTGGAGCACTACAAGAAGGCACCCATCTTCACCAGCGAGCATGGAGAGAAACTCTACCTGGTCCGCCCCCTGCAGTGACCTCTGACCCTATCCCGACAGTTCAGACTCAATGCCGACACACAAATGACGGAGCGGTAGCCAACTTTCCGTTTCCACCGCCTCCTTGGAGATGGTTGGTCCTCCACTAGGTTTTATTGGTTTGTTTTTCCTGGCCTGGACACCGAGACGTCTCCGTCGGATCTGCTGGACACTTTGGACTGAGCTGCAGACCCATAGGTGTGGTTGGATTGCAATGAATCAACCTTTTAATCCAACATGGAAATAAGATGCAAAGATACACCCCGTTTTTGATGCACGTCCATTTCTGTCTGTAGTGGTGCTGCTCGTAGGTGAAGTCAACCCTAAAATGGCAAGCCGCCATTTTGGTGGAGATGACGGTTGCTACAGCGGTCTGGAAGGAATATTGAGACAACGTTTTCCTTTTGACATATACCCATCTGTCCTCTCACATTGTCCTTTTCCTTCTTAAATATCCAGCTGACACTTTCACCAAACGACCATTTTGCAAGCACTTGCTCTTCTTTTGCCACTACTGATGGGCACCACACGTCACATCGAACGTCCTTTGCCTCATCTCTTGTTATTTTCCCCGTCTCTCTCCGAGAAAGACTATTATTGGTCCTGTTGTTTGCCTCCAGCGTTGACCTTCAACCCTGACCCATGGAGCAAATGTGCCGACCTTCTGACCTCGGACGAGAACGAACCCTACGCCTCCCAGTGGAGGTGGCGAGGGCAAACGCTGAGAAAACCATCCTGATTGGTTTGCTATCGCCTGTCTTATCAGTTCGTATCAGACGTCCGGCCTCTTGACATGGTGTGCTGATCTTTCCAGGAGCGGAGGAACAGACGGCCCTGTTATATGAAGGCCATGGAGAAGGGAAGGAAAAGTGTGGTCAGGTTCACGGGTGGCATTGACCTTCTTTTGCTTTTTGGAGGGTGAAAATGAGGCAAAGCTGTGAGCTGAATGTTTCTCCTTGTACATTGCAGCCAAATGTGCCACTTATGTACTGTTTCCTACATGTGCACCAGTATTCACTGCCCCCCTTGACTGGGAGTGAAGCACAGTGAGCAAAGGGCACCAATCTCAAAACCCACGGATGTCAGCCCTTACCCTGTTCAGACAAGTCCGCTTCATTTCTCACTGTAGGCAGGTTAGCGAGCCATTTTGTGAAAAGAGAGTGATCCCTGTGTTCTCTTATCGGCTGCACGCAAACCAATGAGTCCAAGGTCGAGTTGCACTTTGTAGTTTTCAGGAGGAGTTGAGGGATCTGGGAAAACTGTTGCTCCAAAGTATGTGGGACTTCAATTCGATCCAAGCAGAAGGAAATGTGGGGAGGGGTTAAAGGGAGCTGAAGTCATGTGGATGGATGGTTTTCGTCGTTGGTTGTAACCAGGATACATCGTGACGGGCTCGTCGTCCCTCTTAACGTGATGGGTCAGTGTGTGCAGTTTGCAGCCTTTGTGTCACGTTCCCACACAAGAGACGTGAAGAATGTCCGTATTTACAAAGTAAAACAAATGTGTTACAAACTCTACCGGCCTCAGATACTCTGCCTGGAAATGCATTGTGCAACTTTCGCATTTCTTTTTCTCGTTTCCTTATTTTAAGATGTCTTAATGTTACCGAGCACTGTTATTTAAAACTTTTCAATGCTATGTGTCTATTTAAAATAAGAATATGGAGCTGTATCGACGCTGGACGCAGCGCGAAGGTACTGTAGTGGACTGTGCTGTGAGAATTGGAATACTTTTATCAGATTAAAGGGTTTTCCTAAAACAAACTCCACACGTCTGTCACCAACTTGTCTTTTTGCCACCTAGATTTTGTGTATTTAACTATTTGTAAACAACAGAAATCTCTCCAAGGAAGATCTGACTGAGGTGGATCCCACGTGACTCAGTTATATTCACATAGATGACCAGCTAGCTGACCACAGCAGCGGAGCTACTGGTTCCATCACGGCCCACGCAAATGTGATCAGACAATGATGCATCCCACAATTTCAAGAGGCCATGTGCACTTCCTTAAACCCTGGCTGAATAAACCGTTGATGTGTTTAGCAGAAGCAATTCATGAATTACTTCTCAAAAATATATTCATTCCTGCATCTAGAAAAATAAAGATTCCCTTATCAGTCCCACAAGGGGATATTTGGAATTCTCTGTATTTCAACCCGTCCTGTTGTATAGGAGCAGTGAGCTGCCACCATGTGGTGCTCACGGAACAGTTGAGGGTTCAGTGTCTTGCTCAAGGACACCTCGACTTGCTTCCTGCAGGAACGGAGATCGAACCTGCGACCTTCTGATTGCCAGACAACTGCTCTACCCGCTGAGCTATGCCGCTCCTTGTAATAGTAGTAAATGATTAACGGACTTGTTCTCATAAAGCACTTTTCTAGTCTAACGACCACTCAAATCGCTTTAAAATGACTGCCTCACATGTGCCGAGCTACGCAGCAGGATATGAACTCGCAACGCCCGAGTCCCAGGCGTGCGCTCTACCCACTGAGCCAGCGTAGTAATAATCTACCTGCCAATAGACATGAGGGATGAGACCTCTGACAGAGTGAGAGGTCCGTTCGCCTGTCACCATCAGAGCCACATGTTATGGGGGTGGACATGGACTTAGATGGATCTTGGGGGATTAAGGCCAGATGCCCTTCCTGATGCCCTGCAATGGGTTCGAACCCACAGCGTCTGTCTCTTCGGTCCCTGGAGTGGGCACTCTAACAGAATGAAGGCGGTTTATTTGACATGGCCATGTGTTAAGGTTGTGAGCCTAGGGCATCACATAGGAAAGCCTAAGTCCACAGACAAACAGTCAAATCCAATTCATATTTCAACCAAGTCAGACAATACCAACCAAAGGGACAACATGGCTGCACCCTGATGCACTAAACTACAGACAATCGGTTACCCTAACCTTTCATTGAAGCTGTTATTCAGTGATTTGGTGGTCTCTTGCTTTTGATAAAACACTTGAATCCTATTTGCCTGTGTGCCGATCTGCCAAGACTGGAACCTCCAGGTCCTTTGTTTGTCCAGAAGAGGACAGTATTGCTTTAATGGAGTATCTGTGCAGACACTGATGAGGCTTACATCTGGAAGGGGCCCCTCAAAATAGAAGATCTAGAACCAGGCAAAGGGAAATACCGTATACTCACACAGTAGTACACTACCTCATATACAAAGAGTATGCATTATGTTTCCAACTACCCTCCCCCTCACAACCACACACTACGTTACATACCCACGTATGTACCTGTATTATAGGCCACGGCTGTTCTCGATGGGGCATTTTGTTTTACAGTATAGCTATAAAATGAGCAGGGAGAATCTCTTTTGTATTTTACGGACCTAAATACTAATGAAAAAGCATCAAAGTGTGAAGATGTGCACCACCCAGTCACAGTAGCAAGATTGTCAGTACCAGTCGTGTTGTCTGCTGGTACCGGTACCAGCAGACAACACACGGATTATTGTTTAGTTGTATGCGTGTCACGATGATGAATGGATGGATTGTAGATGGAGCTGAAAGTCAAGAGACATCGCAGGTGAGCTTTGACTCTCACCTCAAGTGCAACCTCTATAAAGGTGCACACTTGATGTTTGAAAAGTCGTTTTGGTAAAAGGTCTATGAGAGTGAAATGGCGGAGGCTTCTCCAAGGAGCTCTGTGGGCTGAAAATTGGGAATGTTGTGAATAAAACTTCTCATTCCCTCAATGTAAGCAGAAGGATTTAAAGGGGATCTTTTGAGAAAACACGACTATATTAAGATCTCTGCGGTTGTCATCTGCCATATATTAAAGTACGCTACAGCAGAGTTATGTAATTTCAGACCATGCCAGCCATCAGAACTTATCTTTGGGGGTTTTAATCAGTCGAAACACGAACGGCAGAAAGTCTATGGCCCCCTCTGGGGCCTTCATGTACATCTCCACAGAGTGATGAAATACGTGTATAAACATCTGTCTATCTTTCAGCCGCAGTAGGCATTTCATGCACTGACATGAATCGATGTAAAGCCCAGATATAGTAGGCCTCAGAGCCTTCCGCCTTATGGGGAATTACTTAAGGCAGCAAGTGCAGCTTCCTGCGTTTCGCTCCATCTGCCATGAATCATCTGGAGCCATGAGAGATGCTAGATCTTGATAGGAGGATGCTAATTTCTGTCTTTCAGGGAGTTAAACGAAGGCATCAAGGCCTTACTTGTCTGGAGACCTCTGAAACCCTCCTGGGTTACATAACTACGCGTCCGGCCCGTCTGAGGAACGGGCTCAACGGAGATGCGTGGTGTGTACAGGTCTCTCCCAGATGCATTTGATTGGCTCTGGGGTCGTAGGGATGTATTGGTGTGGCCCCTGTTCGTCTGCAGAACTACGGATTTGTTGTTTTCAGTGTCAGAAAGCTGCCCTCTGTTGAATTTGCTATCAGAGTAAGGTGGAGGGTAGAAAACTGGCGTCTCATTTGGGTTTTTTGTGTTTGTGGGCTTTTCAGTAAAGAACCGTGGAGTGACCAGCTAAGGGTTGGAGGAGAAAGGGGGGGGTCAAGAATTTTAACATGGGCAAAATGATGCTTAATTCATCTTTATTTGTTCTTGTGCTGCTTTAGCATAGCCCTCCTCTCTTTAAGACGCAGCCATCTGAGAGACCTGTCTATCTGTCAGTATCTATGAATGACCCACCCAGGGGCCCCACGGCTCAGGAGGCGGGGCAGTTGTCTAGCTATCGTAGGATTGGTGGTTCAGTCCCCAGCCCCTGCATAAAGCATATTGAAGTGTCCTTGAGCAAGACAGTGAACCCCTAACTGCTCACTGCTCCAATACAATAGGATGGGTTGAATGTGGAAAACACATTTTATTGTATGTCCTGAGCTACACGTTCACCTTCCTGCTTGTATGTGGTTGGGTTTGAGTCCAGACACTTCATACCATGGAGATGTTGGTAGAGATTCAGTCAACGTGAGGCGGCTTCTCGGCAGGTCTTGTCAGTGTGCGTTCAGGTTTCAACTGAAGAGCAGCAGTCATCTCCTGGGACTTGTAATAAAAGCAGGACGGGCTGACAGGAGTCGCTGCATTACACTTGGACCAGTGTCTTCAGTGCTGCTGATCGATAAAAATCTCCCTGTTGATCCCTCCTTTAAAAAGACTGGAGTGAATTTGAGATCAAGGGAAGTGACCTGATCCGTGGCCTTGGAGGCCCTGGGGCCTAATGTAACAATGATAGCTCCCTGCCTGTTTGTCAGATTGTCTGCTTTTCATCTCCACTGGTGATGGGCCAGAGAATACATCTTTCACCCACTTCTTCTGGACAGCCTTCCATCTCCCATCTCTAATTAACTCCAACATATTCACGCTACCCATCTGGGGGTGAAGGAGAGCGGACATGAGTAAGTGGACAAACCAAACACCATCACGTGTGGGTTTGGGTTTGTCAGTTTGTGCTGTGATGGGAAGTGTTGATACATGAAGTTAAATCCACTTATGTTAAGCAAAGCTTGTTATTGAGTTTCAGCACATCATCATATTATTAAAGTTTATTGAGGGTGAAATAAACTAAGTTTAAACCAACTAACTCAATTACATGTTTGTTCAACTTAAATAAGTTTGTTCATAAAGTTTATTCATGGGACGGCACAGCTCAGGAGTTGGAGCTGTGGTCTAGTAATTGAAAGATTGGTAGTTCGATCCCCGGCCCCTGTAGAAAGCACGTCAAAGTGTCCTTGAGAAAGACACTGAAACCTCTAACTGCTCAAACCCTGGGATGGAAGGTGGACTTATCCAGGTGTGTGTGTTATGCCGGACTTCACACAATGAGTGGTGGGATAGGCTCCAGCATGACCCCTCAACATGACTTCAGATAGGTGGTTGACAATGGATGGATTGATAGAGCAGCCAATGTGGCTGAAATGGCCTAACGTCCAGGTAAAAAGTGGACTAAAGTGAACAAGTACAAGGCCCGTGCAATAAAATCCATCCATCCATCGTCAACCACTCATCTGAGGTCAGGTCCCAGAGAACTAGAGCCAATCCCAGCGCTCATCGGGCAAAAGGTCAGGAAACACCCAAGACATGTCACCATCCCATCACATTAGGGGAACAGTGCCTTGCTCAAGAACACACTTCAATGCAGGTGCAGGGATAAAACCTGTAACCTTCCGAGCACCAGACAACCGCTCTACCCACAGAGCTATCCAAATATGAGATCAGGTTACGCTTAATCCTGGGCCATGTAGGACCCATACCACATTTGACTTCATACTGCTCTGATGCTTAAAGCTCATGTGGAGTAAAACAAAGGTGGTTTTCTGATGCGTCTCCTCCATGTGAACAAATAAGGCCCATTGTTAACCGTTTGCCAATAGCAGAGGAATATATAAGAAAGTTACTGAGTGTACCCAAGTCTGTACACAGCACATGGAGAAATGGCCCCTGGAGGACTACAAACTCATATTATCGTGACTGTAAGTCAGACTTATCTACAATAAATAGACCTAGCTAGGAAGTTTCTTCTGCTGCATGGTGAAAAGGGGGCACACTCTGAGTCGAGGGTGCACACATAGGGTTTTTCCTATGCTTTGTGCACCAGTTCATGAACAAGATCAATTGTGACCGCACTGCAAGAGGTTTAAGTCTTGTTCATTTATTGTCAGAGTGGAACTGTAGATTTTATAGTTTCCACTGGTACCATGTATGGTGGCATAGTCCAGTATGGTCTTGTCTTTAAAGATGAAAATATTGCAAGGTTTTTGTTTTTCCTTAAAATATTGTTCATCTCGTGCATTTATCCTCTACTGCAACACTGCCTGTAATGGAGTCAAAGACAGCCACAGTTAATGTGTTTTTCTGAGTGATAAATGCAGTTTTCTCATCACAAAGATGTCTGTTAGCGTCCATCTGTCTGTCCAGGTGTGAACATCCATTGCGGATGAGGGCAGATGCTGGTTGGTTGTGGAGGTCAGGTGAGACATGTGGAGTGTAGGTGAGAGAGGCGAACCTCATCTAGACCTGAGAGTCTCCTGTGGGCTCAAACACAAAGACCGGGACACACACACTTGGAAGCATCCAGCAAAAAACCTGCGCTAAAGACCCGGGATCCAACACCAGGTATGAGACACTGCTGCAGGCAGATTTGGGACTAAGATTAGTTTGGAAAAAAATCCATTCAGGCAAAGCCGAATCTGCGTTTGGTGTATGACCTGTCATGTCCATGTTGGCTTTACAGAAATAAGAAACCGGGGATACAGGAAAGCTTTCTATATCAGACAGAAGTAACTGAATAGATGTACGAGTTAGACAGGCTCTTTTCTACAGATCAGGTTTGCTTCAATGTCATCATAATGCGATGTTGAATGAAAGCAGAACACTTCCTAGCTAAAATGTGTTTTCCAGTTCATGATGAACGGTCACATGTGCTGATATTCCGATTATAAGCAGATTGATTAGATCATCTCTATTTTTAGCTTTTCAACTGAAATGGAAAAGATGAAGTAGGGGCTCATTTTTCTACACATACGTTTTTTTTTAATCCACTGTCATTGAATCACAGGTACAAATAAGTGCGTTTTGTCAGCATAAAGAAAAAAACAATGAGTGATGCAAGAACAGTGTTGAGGACTATTCAAAGGAAAACTAACAATGGCGATAGTAATGTAAAATTTAATTGATCATTTGAAGGAGAAAATTAGATTTGAGATTACAAGGGTGACGTTAGAATGGAGAAATTAGCCAACATATTTTAATAAATGCTTTGGGGTAATGCTGCAAATCCACTTGGGGCATGTTAAACTAAGGACCTTAGCTCGTTTAACTTAGTTTTGTCCATAAGAAAAGACGTATGCACCAACAATTTATCTAAACTCACTTCTTGTTTTCTGTCTTATGGTCCAGAGGAAAGCCACGATGGCCTGGCATCTCCTCCGTCCCTCCATCTTTCTGTGTGTCCTGCTGTTCGGACTGCTTTATCTGACAGGTAAACTGGTTTCTTTGTCAGTCACCAGTAACAGTCCATATTTGACCACACTGTCATATTAATTTAAGATTTTTTAAAAATCACCCACATTTGGGAATGAACGAAAGTTTCAGAGACACCGATTAATAATGAAAGTGGTGCACGTGGCCATTGGGACTCTAGTTGATCCCAAGGTATGCCAATCCGCATATTAAACCATCTTCTGTTTCAGTTGTTCTGCCACTGTGTTGTTTATGAGGTGGGGATACCTGCAGACCCCCCCACCCATTCTCACATCCTGGAGTCAGATAAGGAGAAATTGTTGATGCTTGATCCATGCTGGCTGCTTGATCCATTCCACACATGTCCAAGGGTTAGGTGAAGAGACACAAGTTTCCCTTGTACAACAAAAGACATAAGAATCATGCACTGGCACAGGGGTTAGTTAGCACTGTTGCCTCGCAGCATAGAAGGTTCTGATTTTGAATCCCGTCCCTTTCTGTGTGGCGTTTGTATGTTCTACCCGTGTCTGTGTGGGTTTCCTCTGGTGTCCTCCCACCATCAAAAAGACATGCATGTCAGGGTAAATACTCCTGCCTGTGCCCCTGAGCAAGGCGTTAGGTATAAGGGCTGGAGTTGGTCCCTGGGTGCTGCAGCTGCTTACTGCTCCAATATGGGAGGATGGGTTATTGTTTCGGGGACAGGTATTTAGAGTTAGCGTATAGATGAATACAGATGAGCAATCTCTCCATGCACTGGAGTGACCTTTGCCATGCATGCGCACAAAATCTCCAGCTGAGGATGTTGAAGTGCCGGCTGAAGTTTCAACTCCTCTGCCTCCACTGACGGATCTCATTAAAGTCAATCCTCTGCTGAAAGGCTTCTTGCTCGAATCCCCTTTCTCTCTTTGGGAGAGTTGAGTTACTCATCTTCACACTTTGACAGAAAACCCCAGACAAACGTGAATGAGACTCAAACAAAGGCAGGGGGAAAAAAAATAACAACACTGATGGAACAAGAGACAAGTACCAGGGATGTCATTTGTTTTCTGTCTGTTCTGGTGGGTTGTTTGTCATCTTGATTTCTTTCCTGTTCCTCTCCTCTCTCGTGGAGGGGGTTGTACCTTCTCTCTCTCAGGCTGTATAATTTGCCATAATGTTCAGCTCTTCGAGAAGAAGGCAATATGTAATTCATAGAGATTGCCTTCTTTCACTGATGTTGCATCAGGACTCAAATAGCGGATCTGGATCCCTGTAAGATGAGTCCATCATTTTTTACTTCAATAATTCATATAAACCCAGACCACAGTCAGCTTCTCCACCAGATCCAACTTTACTTGCGTCATACATGAAATATTAGCATTTATGAGACTGTAAGCACCTTTTGTTCTCAAATAATCATCAGATGATGACGAATTACTGGAAAAATTTCGTATAAAACTGCTCACTCCAATGGCAGATCTCTATCTCTCTCTATGTCTTCTTGTATGTGGCTTCTTGGGTCTCATTTGGACTCCAGGCAAATCAGATTTGTTTCCCCAATTAGATCTTTAAGACAGACTGTCCACACTGTCATTTGCAAGTGATCAGATTGGATTTGTGTGTCCAGACATCACCAGCCTATCTGCATGGGTTGCTGTGGTAAGGACGTAGACATGAGTCACTGCGCACACTGGTGAGGGAATTTACCAATGTGAAAGTATGTGAAATGGAGATCCATCACTTCACCCTCCAGAATTATAGGCTGTCAAGTCATGGTGCAGAAGTCCTCTGTCACACCAGACAGTTGAGACTGGTATACATTGTGACGTTCCTTGCTGCAGTCATAAGAGATATTGTGGATTTTACATGGTTGTCATGTCTCACATTGCCAGCGGGGCAAAAGACAGTTTGAAATCCGATTTGGGCTACCAGAGTGTCTGGACTGAGATGCGTCTGTAGAAATCCGATTGGAATTGTATTTCAAATCACATCCAAATGTGAATTATATCCAATTTGCTGCAATGCAGACTTTCTGACATCAATCTGGATACAGTCTGGATATGCCGATAAAGGGTTTTGGGCTGGAGGTCTGAACAAGGCCATAGAGTAGTATCTAACCTCTCTTGCTCTCTTTCACACCAACACACACATCCTCTGTCTGACCCTTTTCTCACCCTACTGTCATATTCCATACATGTACACCAGTATTAACACACAACACCACAAACAAACTGGAGGATTTTCCCTCCTCTCCTAAACTCTGGACTCTGCTAGCTATTTTTCTGGTTCTTCACTGGTTTCATTTATTCAGATCTAGCCTTCAACCATCTTCAGAACAGTAATGACGGGTCTCTGACAACAGAAAACAGGGTGGGCAATACCATCTTGTTGCCATGGAGACGGCAGAGTTCTCCACCAAAGCATCAATGTGGGAAGCCAATTGGCACTTAAATTTTGGCATGAATTGAAAGTGCATGTCAAGTTATATGTCTGTGGTGCGCATCTATGTTATGATCTTTACCCACAAAATACGACAATACTACACGACAAACATATCGGGTCAAGCCCAGCACAGGCCATCAGGTAAAGGCTGTCTGGCCTTAATCGGGCCTGGTAGTGTCAGGATTTCACTGTGAAGCGCTTTGAGTTGTTAATAGCCTAAAAAAAGCACTATATGAAAATAAGCCCATTTACAAATAGCCCATTTATGGATTTGATTTAGCATGTTGTTGGTTTTTTCCAGTTCAAAACGTTATTAATTTCCTAAAAATAGACAAAAAAATGAACAAATTACATTTTCTACTAATGACACCAATATGACACAGCTACACTTGCACAGATATTTCATTGACAAAAACTGACAGCCAAAAGATGTTCCCTGTAAAGTGCTAAGGGGAGACATGCTGCAGTACATTTTTTTTCTATTCAGTAATTTGATTTGGGCTCCCTTCTACAAATTAAGATGGATGGATGGATGGATTCTCATTTGTCAGATTCAAGTCATTCATTATTCCCTTCTCTTTCTTTTGTTTTCTTCTCAGTCTCAGCAGCAGAGGAGACTGGCGGAAGTGAAACTAAAGGTAAGTGTGATGAACAAAAGTGCACTTGTCTCATGGTCCTGTGACTTGTCAGGGATTTTGACCAGACATAAAAAATATCTTAAAACAAAGAATCTAAGATCATTTACTTTCTGTGAGTGAACGACCTGAAACTAGACCAAAGATTAAGATACAAGCACGCTTCCTTGAAATAAGCGATCAACATTATCTGTCAGTGGAGTAAAACTTCAACATAAGTATTTTGAGACAAAAAAGACCCAAATCAAAAGCCTTTATATGCTTGTCATTTTTGCCTTGTCACTAACTCAAACATGTCATCGTCAAACGCTTATCCAAAGTCAGGTCGCGGCTCTGCCAAGTGCCTATCCCGGCACTCATGGCTCAAAAGGTGGAGAAATGCCCTGGATAGGTCACCAGTCCATCCCGGGCTAACTGACAAACGCTGGGGACATTTTTACTACATCCTTAGAGTTTTTCAACAAGCTAGCTGCTCATTTTGTTGGGAATATAAAAGTCTGGTGTGAGATTGGAGAGGGAGACTTCTGGTTTTGGGTTTGTAAGCGCGGTATGGCGAAGATAAAAAACAGAAATCGATCCACAGGTGTGTCTCAAGGTGAAGCTTATCTCTCAGTTTGTTTTATTCTTTTCTTATTATTTTTTATCACTCAACCACTTGCCCTTTACTGGGTCAAACCACTTCACCTGGCAGGTTGCGGGCAAAGTGCCTTGCTCAAGGGCATCAAAGAGTCAAGAATGGATTTTAATGATCAAGTGTGTTCACCTGCGGGTCTGTGTAGATTCACACCGGGGGGGTTGAATCAATTCATTGGCCGTTACTTTACAGTTTAAAAATCCTCACATTCAAAGAGTTTGACTTCCTCTCAGTTACACACACATAAACTTACATAGTAAGATAAGAGAGCTTGGTATAACTAAATACAGTAATAATTAAAAATAATGATCAAGAGTGGGGGTATGGAACGATTGCCCATTTATGAGCATAGATTACTGCCAGTCTTTGTTCTATCTGTATGAGAAGGTGAGTGCATGAAGGGTATAAGCTTGTAACTTAACTTGCAAGACACATGTATAAAGGTGAACTACAATCCATGAGGCTGAAGAACAAAAGCGATATGTGAAGAAGCAATGTGAAAACTTTGGATGTACTTTGCAGTTGTGAACAGCTATCTACAAACAAGTCAAACACATTCTGTCCAGGAACAAGTTCAACATTACAAGCTTTAACAAACGTTTACTTTCAAATCACATCCAGCCATTCTGACAGCATATTCCATCGAGCCACATGCTATTATATTAAGGTATGATGATGTTGCCGCCTGACCTGCCAAACTGTCATATCCATTAAATTCTACACGAAAACATGTGGTCTTTATGTATTTATGTATTTAGACCTTTTCCCGTGTACATGCGTTACTGACGTGAGCTTTTCATTGATGTGTGGAGAGTTGTACGTGCTCTCAGCTGATAGATTTTTATTGTACATTCAGTGTAAACTGTCAGCAAGTCACTGAGTAGGTTTTGTTTCCAATTTAATGAACTCTGGTTTGATCCAAGTCCAGCTCTATTGAGATCATTTAATTCCGGTTTTCAATTTGGGTCAGATTCATGTCATTTCAAACTCACATCACAGTTCAGTGTCCTTTTCTGACTTCAACTCTCCACATTCATCTGAGCTCAGGTCTTCTCTGTTCTGTTGAAACCAGTTCATACAATTCTATTTCAAATGCTGCTTTTTAATTTATTGGCAGAGATAAGGGAAAAGCGTGGCATCCCTAACTGGGCACTGACCTCGTCTGATTTCTTTGGCTGGGTGGAAGAGCTGAGGAAACACGCTGGCTATGAGAGGATAGAAGACCTGGCGCGGACCTTCTGGGCTCACTTCCCCTCCGCTGATCGCCTTGGCTACGGCACCCATGAGGCAGAGGAATGAAGTCGGATGACCTTCAGCACAAACCTCCCTCAACACGGACTGCCGCCACAAACAAACAAATAAACAAACAAAAAGCACATTATTCTCAAAGCATCTGGGAGAGCCAGAGCTGATCTGCTCCAGTGTCTGTTTTACAGATCAGGTTTTTTTAAATGCCATTTGAATCCAGATTCTGAACGTGAGAACAGCAAACAAGAACATCAATGTCAATAAGCAAGCAAAAGTTTAAGGGTATATGCATAAAAAACAAAAATGACAAACAAAGGGTTTATATATGTACTGGCTGTACCTTCATTGATACAACTATGCATTTTGATTGGTAAGACCTATGTAGTTCAGTTTTTGAATTTCATGTTATTTGCACCAAAGTAACACAAAATAACAACCTTTTCATATAAACGAAACATTCCCCACGTTTTTTCTCACGTGCATCCGAACACTTCCTGTTGTTGGGCCCTGGACTAATTGAGCCTTTTCATTCACAGATGCAGAATTATCATTTGTCAGCTCATGTCAGGTCCTTTTTTTAGCCTGATATAGCAACCACACATTTAGGATTGGTTTTCTTTTTCGATTTGACCACTTGTATGAATGCAGAGCATCCAGCAGGTAGAGCTCTGCAGGAATGACAGAGGTGCGAGATTCTCCTCTGGGAGAAAAACGACCTCACAATGAAACTGTTAACCCGTCCTTGTCTGTGGAGAATCAATTGTTGCTTTGTTTTGAGCCATCGAGCATTGTTTCAGCATCCTTGAGCAAGTTTATCATTATTACCAGCTGATGAGTTGGAATTACTTTAAAATTGAAATAAATCGATTCCAATATCAGTCCCACCAGGGGAAATTTGGAATTATCTGCATTCTAACCCATCCTATTGTACAGGAGCAGTAAGCTTCCACCATATGGCGCTTGTTGGAGCAGTTTGGGGTTCAGTGTCATGCTCAACGACACCTCAACATACTTTCTCCTGGACCGGGGACTGCTTATCAATACGGTCAGTTCACAGATGTCCATGTGGAGATCTCAAAATAGTGAACCATGAAACATAGGAGCAGCAAAGCTCAGGAGGTAGGGCGGTTGTCTAGTAATCAGAGATTGGTGGTTTGATCCCCAGTTCCTTCAGAGAGTGTGTCATAAAAGGCCTTGAGCAAGACACTGAACCCGTAACAACTTGGGACAACAGATGAAAATCAGCCTAGTGGCTAAATTTGGTGTATTCACATTGTAAATATTCATTAATATGCACTGTCCCTATAACTGAGATTAATATTATAATGATGTATGGGGCACACATTCAATTTATGGCAGTATACTGCAGGGTGTTTGTATTTCAGTGGATTTTAGGAACACTGAGTGACTTGGCCAGAGGAGTTTCCACAGAGAAGGGGTAGGATGAAAAAAATCTTTATTCTTACTGTATCAAAAGAATATTTACTGATACTGGAGGGAACAGACCTCTATTTCATCCACCTTGATAAACTAAACAGGCGTTCACTGGTGGAGGATCCCACTGTGCAGAGAATTCTAATGTGCATTAGAAGAGGACTCTCACCTCTATGTGTGTGAGGTGTGCATGTGTGTAACGTCTTCATCGAGTACATTTTTTATTGATCCCTCAGACAGTTTGCAAAGAAGAGCCATCTGACCATCTGACCAAGCGTGACAATACAACATTAATGAGCAGAGGGCAAAAAAGTAAAGTAAAACTCAAAATGAAGACGTTAGATTTAAGAGTACATATCAGAGACTAGGGGAGCGAGGGAGAAAAAGGAGCACATGGATGTGTGTTGGAATGAATAGTGAGGAGATTTTGGATGGTTCTTATTTCCTTAAGGGTCTTAGGGTTTTAGGATCAGGAATTGGATTTGGGCAAGGTTAGGATTAGGTTATGGTAAGGGGCTAGAGAATGAATAAAGTCCGTGAGGGTCCTCACAAGCGTAGAAAATGTAGGTGTGTCCTATTTCAGGAGTAATTCAGCAGTTTGCCACTATGGAGGTTGCGACGGAAAAACAGAAGCGACACCACAGCTCTTCACACTCCCGTGTCCACCTCCTCAAAACGTAAAAAGCGTGGCGACCACAGCAGTACGTGATTCTCTCCAAACACCGAACCAGACTCTCATCCATCCTCCACAGCAGCAGACAGCAAAGGAGAGAAGATGATTGAGTGCTGTTTGGTTTTTGGAAAGATAAGATAAGATATTCCTTTATTAGTCCCACTGGGGGAAATTGTAACAGCAGCCAGTGTGGAGCACAGTAACAGAGATGTCACATCTAGGAAATAACATGTAGTATAGACAAGATTAAACAGGGTAGGAAATATGTACATTATATACAGTATGGACAGATGGCATTCATTGTTAATTATCCAGTATATTGTAGTTAGTTATTGCTGTACATGTTTTGGGGTTGTTCTATTGTGGGAGCAGTGCTGATTAAAGAGCCGGACAGCTGCAGGAAGAAAAGACCCGCGGAAACGCTCCTTCAGACACCTTGGATGCAGTAGCCTATCACTGAGGGAACTCTCTAGCCCAGCAATGTAGCCCTGCATGGGGTGAGAACTAGAAAGCAGTGTAGCTTCAGGGATGTAACACGCAAAACTCACACACATGTGCATAGATGCATGCAAATGCTAGCATGCGAACATCCACATTAATCTTCACCCATGCTCTTTGGATTAGCGGAGCTGTGGTGTGACCATGAGCTGTTCTAGATCCATATGCAGACAGGCATGTCTCCACATCTTGTGTCATATGACGTCCTCACTTCCTTCCAGCTGAGCACCCAGCACACCAACAGACCCCGTCCTGCAAATAAACACCCTGTTCTCCTTCCTGAATACGCTTCATAAAGGTATGCTGAGGAGCTCCTGAGTAACCCATGGCTTGTAGTTGGGAAGGGTGATCTGCTTTGTTGGAATTACTGGGTACACAAAAACAAATGCTATTTGAGCATTATAAGGACTTGGTCATCTAGCCAGGACCACGCCTCCTGGAACACCTCCCCTATATACAGTCAAAGCAGCCGTGCAGAGCCTCTATACTTGATGCAGTTCATGTTTTCACTGTCTTCTCCTCTTTCCCTTCCCACTTCTCCACAGCAGTGTAGGCTGGGGAAGAGTAAAATAATGTTAGGATCCACTTATCCAAAAGGCAGGAGGGAAACATCACCTGTAGGCTCCTGAGACTGGGCCATAACACATATCAAGGGTCTTATGCTTGCTGATGGTACAAGTCTATACTGGTGGGTAGCCTTTTGGGATTTCATTCATCAGGCAGTGGTTAAAATCCACAAGAATGAATTAGGAGCATCAGCAGAGGTCCTGTCCAGGTCGTGTAACATCCAGTGGCCGACATCAGCTTTGGCCTTAGAGAGACTATAGGCCACTATATAAAGCCGTTAAGGAGACCCATGGGGGGATTAAATGTGTAGAGGGAGGCAGCATAGAATTCAATATCAGGAGTAAAGATTTTTCCCCTGATCATGACTGAATTGCACCAGCTCTCTTTAACATAGGCACGCACACCACCTCAGGTTTTATCTGTAATCTGTTTATCACTGTCCATGTGCAGTGGTGCTGAAATACTATCTATAATGAGATCCCTCTCACTCACTCCATAACGCAGCCAGGTTTCTGCAAAAGCTAATAAAGGGGCATGCGTGTTTTTGTGCATATGACTCACGTTGGCTCACAGTTCCAGTTTGTTATGGAGGCCACAGATGTTCCCATGTATTACTGCAGGTAGAGTTGTCAACCGCTTCACTTGTTTCAGATTGTGTCTCAACTTGATCCCATTCACTCAGTAGTTTCTCCATCTTCACTGGTCCATGTTTCTCAAGACCCGTAACATTACGTCCAGCACTTTACTTGCTTAAACGGATCTGACAGAAATGCAACTGATTTGTATTTTATTCTTTGAAACTTTTGCTCAAAAGTTACCATCTCACTTTGGTACTAGAGGCATCGGGCGTTGCTTCATGGCAACCAGAGACCCGTACTCCACCTCGACCAGGGTTTTATCATGGGACATGCTCGTATTTACACGTACCATTTCTAGTTGTTGTTGTTTTTTTAACTAGCACAAAAACATCTTGGACCAAACACGAGATGCAGGATTGTTTAAATGACATATAATCAACATTTTTAATTTAATTGAGTCGAAAAAATCGTTTGTCCCAATACTCATCATAGCCTCCCAACACTTCTGTCAACTGACTGACTGTAAACACGGATAAACAACAGGAGGATCCATTTCATTTTTCCACTTGAAAACACCTTTCAGCAACTTTTACAGGTCAAACAGTGTTTTGAGTTCCACCCCCCTTAACATTTTTCCCAGCATTCCTGGGACAGCTCAAGCAGGTCCCTGTACCAAGGAATGTTAGCCGGCTCAATCCTGGAGCCATTCATGTCCTCTCTCCTCACTCCTGGAGGAGTCCCCCTTAAACCCTGGAGGAGCCACGAAGCCTCAGAAGACAGTCTGAGGAGGAAAACATGATGCTTCTCGTCCTTTGTCTGAGACTTCTGCTGGTCTAATCTCTGCTAGCCTATTCCACCTCAGGCAAAATAACATAATAAAATGTATTACTATATCATATTTTACATATAAACCCTGAACCCTTTATTCTGTTTGTTGGTTGGCTTGTTTAGACTTTCATCCGTTCATTCCTTTTGGGTGTTTGCAAAATTGGAGCTCGGGGGAGGTGTAGTCTTTTCTATTCTTGCACTGTTCTACAGTCCTTAAACGCTATTAGAAATGATTTTCAATCATTTGCTGTTACTTCCTTCATTCACTTAATTGTGAATGATGTCCTTTGATCTGTTCATGAGTGATTAGGCTCTTCATCATAATATCAGCAATAAAATATTTGATACTATTCGAGTGATGATATTCATAAGGGGATCCCATCCAGAAGCTTTACCCCATACATGCTTCAAAGTCCAGTTCCCTGGTTTCCCCCAATGTTTACCGTCACTGTCTCAGTGGGATGGATGAGATTTAATGAGAGGTCCGTTTTTCATGTCAGCACTAGTCCCAATGTTGCAGAGGTGGCTACAGACTCAGATGGAGCTGGGGGATTAAGGCTAGATGTCTATTCTGATGCCCCGTCCCACAACCTCTGGCTTGTCAGTTCCTGAAGTGCCCACTGCCACTGAGCTACCACGGCCCCCAATGGATGAGCTTGAATATGATAAGAGGGGGGGATGGGGTGGCAGGGATCATGTGAGAGAGGGGGTGTTGGAACAAAACAAGAGTAAAGAAGTTATTTTGGAAAAGAGTGAGACAGAGACATGGAAGGGATGGAATAGGTGAAGAGAGTTCAGACTGGCTCCTGGGAAGGATTTTCACACCAGCATGTCACATTTGACTTGGACATTTAGGAGCCCACAACAGTCCCAGTAACACTCTCTACCCGTGTTTGTTCTCACGGAAACTCCAAACTTTAGTCCAGCTTAGCTGTGAGTGTAAACAGTCTGTGGATGTGAATTTGGATACAAACATAAACTCAGAATAGACCTGAAACTATGTCCTGGTGGTATTATTGGGATTTTTTTTTCAAACATCATTATTTAAAAATATTTTGGTGATAATTTTGACAGAAAACTCAAAACTGCATGTGCACAACCTTATCATGTGCTGATGAGCAGCTCTTTAAAATGTTAACCAGTTGAGTTAGCTTCATTCACTTTGATGTCAGAATCAAAATCTGTTTTGTTTTCCAACTCTGCAAATTTCCAAATTTGCTTTGGTGTGTTGCTCAATGTGACACTCAGATGTGATGTTAATTTTGTAGAACATGAAAAGTGAAACATGATATAATAACAGTCAGTGCAATGTGAAAAGGAGTTTTATAGTGAAAATGATATGTAGGGCCATGGTAGCTTAGTGGAAGAGCACATGCTTCAGGAACAGACGAGCTAGAGGCTGCAGGTTGAACCCACTGTGGGGCATCAGGAAGGGCCTTTGGCCTTAATCCCCAATAACAGTGACACGAAAAACTGACCCCTCTTTCATATTGAAAATGATATAAATATGTAAGGTTATGTTATATACATAAGAGTGGTGGGTCTGTGTGTCTTTCCATAGTTTGTTACAGTCAGTTGCTTTTCTGACAGAAATTAACAAAATTATGAAAGTATGAATTTTATAAAAATAAGGAAAGCATGTCTGTGGCATTTGTGACGCCATAACCATCAAAAGTTTGGTACTTTTACTTGGTAAATAACTAAAACGGTTAATTGACACCAAATTTGAAACAGATTATTTTTCTACTGATTACTCGACTGTTTCAACTTCAGTACCAGGATTGAATGTCTACATAAATATGTGATGCCATTTATGTAAAACTGATAGAAAAACCAAGCTAACGTCTCTCTCATGGCCTAAAATTGAACAATCTACTTTTTCAGATCACATAAATAACAATCCTAACTGCTCAGTGCAACATTGACAATGTAAATACTGTGTATCGTGAGTAATGTATCATAGCGAGTTAGTGTGTCATATCCTATGTCATATGCATTATAAATCAATTCCAACAGCTCCTACATAGATTCAGTTTTGCAGCGGACCCGTTTTACATGTTTCCTATACTTACACTTGACTGTGCAGATAAAGCAGACCATGACCTCTAACACCATTATGTGTGGGCTGTAGTAATCGTCAGAACGCAACTAGAATGCGTTTTATGGTGTTACTCTGATTTACTGCTGCGTGTTAGGAAACAGCTGATAAATGTTAAGGCAGCAGCTTTTTAATTATTGTGCCCTCTCTTTCCAACAGAAAACACACCAGGAAGTAAACCACGCACGCTGCTGAGGAGGTGAGATGGTTAGTATGGCTGATGAGATCATCATTGCTATCATAGTGGAACCAGTAGCAGTAGTAGTAGTACCAATAGTAGTAGAGGAGGTGGTAACAGCGTATGGCCTAGGTGACAGTAATGACAGTATCAATAACAGTAATTGCAGCAGGTATTGGCAGTAGTACCATGAGTTATTTTCCTTTTCAGGATTAATAGAAAGAGCACTAAGTATTCATACTGTTAATTGTCAATGTTCAATCTTCATCAATGAGGGTTCAAAACTGTTTATCTAGTTTTATTTTGCTCGATTTCTTCTTTTTGTCTTTTCCTCAATCCTCGTCCTTTATCGACAGCATATTTGTATCACACTGATGCCTGGGGAAAGATAGCACGTTTTCCAAATGACTTTGCCAAATTGACATTTTCACACTTGAGCGTCTCGTAACTCTAATGTTAGACAACGGCCTGATTGGCGAGTGGCAGTCTGGAAATCTGAACTGACTCTGTCGTGATTAATGAAACACAACAGTTATCAGTTTTATACTGAGCGACTGAAGGAGCCTCCGGAAAGGCAGCGCAGGCAGCCATTCTCCCTCCCCTGTGCAGGCTGACACACTGGTTTCTCAACCTGAGGATCTGGATCCCCAAAACGGACCAGAGATGATGATTTAAAAGGAAGTTTTTTGCAGCCCATTTGAAAAGTGATTTATGAAACAAAACTATTATTTGGTGTTCAAGTTCATCATCCTATAAACTGACAGCTGCAGCAGGACTCACCTGTCTCATATTCTAACCTCTCTGTCTGCTTAAGCCTGACCTACCTAACTCATCCGTCTCCCTACTGTTCTCTGACTCTGGTGTGTTTATCCCTTCATATCTAATATGTGTAACTCACCTGTCTGTCCCCTTAATTTTGATTTGCATCGATGGTTTTCTAACCCCACTGACTTTTTTCACTTCGTCGGTCTACCTTTCTGTCACTGAGTTTGACGGGTCTCACTGTCACAGACTCATCTGTCTTTCCAATTTATGTTCTCCCTGACAAACACACCTATTCGCCTCAATACCAACCTGTCTTACACACCTGTCTGTCTCTCTCTGTCTCTCTCTGTCTCTCTCTCTATCTATCTATCTCTCAGCAGGGAGAGAAGGCCTGAGGCAGTGGCCCCAGCACAGGAATTCCTGGGGTCTTTACAGAGGCCCAGGAGGAACATTTGGGACCGGAGCAGACCAGATGTGCAGCAGTGGATCATGCAGTTTATGCACATGGGGTATGACGAAGCGGTTGGTAACATGGCATTAAAGGTAGTGAAAGAATACAACCACCATCCTCAACTTTACATCTCTATACATAATGTTGTAAGGACAACACTCCATCAGCAGCCATTATACTGATCAGTCCTCTCTTCTCAACAGTGACACAGCCTCACATACAGCCATGGAATGTAGCGGTGATATTTACATTACATACATCTATCGGCAAACGAGGATGCACAATTTCACATTCATAAATTGTATGTCAGGCAAACCAAATTGTGGCAGCATTTCAAAGACATAGAAGACTGCTCACTGGTATGGCTTTAGTCCCTGCAACCTACATACATAGAGATAATGCAGAAAATGACGACTACCTCCCTTTAAGTTTTTCCTCTCATTACAAATGAATTCTATAGCGGAAACTGGTGTCACCCTCAGCCCGATCAGTCTTTTTAATGCCATGTCAGCTTTATCAATCTGGTGACTAATAACGCATCATGCTCTACAACACAGCAGAAATGAGAATAAACACAATGAGAGTTCAAGTAAAAGCAATGAAGGTGTAAATGTAATGAAGCCTTAAAATAAATGAGCCAGACTCAGGGAAAGGTCAACAAATATAAGTAGACTTTATGAGTTTCAGGACCTTGGGTTTAGCTGATGTGAGCCTTTGGGGCAAGCTACATCAGAATTTGCAGGAGCCACAGCTGAAGTTCAATTTGTCTATTAAAAGCCTTGAATATATAAAAGTTGAGGCTCAGGACAGACCTTGTAGAGTTCTAGATCTGGAGCCATATTAAAAAATGCTGGAAAAATACGCTCAGAGAGCTGCTAACATAACTGAATAATTCCTAGCTAAACCCCCTAGGGGTCACGGTGACTCAGTGGTACAGGGTGCACTTCAGGAACTGACAAGCCAGAGGCAGAGAATTCAAACTCACCAAGGGCCGTTGGGAAGGGTATCCAGCCTTAGTTCACAGCTCTTTCTAAGTCCATGTCCATCACCATAAGGTAGGGAACTAATGGTGACATGTAAATGGATCTCTCTCAGTCCCAGGTTAGGGGTACATCCATCAATCCATTGTTACCTACTTCAGCAAATTGATCCATGCTTCAGCCTATCCCAGCACTCATTGGGCAAAATCTGGGGAAACACCTTGAACAGGTCAACAATCTAGAAATCCTCAGAAAAACTGAGCTAGAATGGAATGGAAAGTCTCTTTAAATTAGTGAGGTGTGGTTGACTCCATTGCTGGGTATGATGCATTTGTTTAAAAGGCATGATTGGATGGGGGACCTGCTGTGGTGCCACTTTCTGTTGACCAGAATATCTTTCCATTTTTTGATGAAGCAATAATAGGGATGTGGGTCCCATCAATTACTCCATCAAGACCGAGGAAGCACACCTTGTCCATGAAAGCTCCTCTCTGAGCCTGGAAGGTGTGGACATCCAGTGGAAATAAAATGAACTGCATCACAACAGAGACTGAAAGTGCTGTAATTGTGTGATCACTCTGCTGATGGTAGGTTGTGACAGAAATAAGTCATCACTGCTGCACTGCTGTATTTCTCCAGGTGCCAAACATCTTAGTGCTGTGATCATTTTCATTTCTTCCATTACAGTACTACTGCATTGGGGTGGGAGATGTATGTGCATCTCTCATGAGACTGACCTCAAACATTATCCCTGCATGTCATTCGGTGTATGGACAAAATATATTTGTCCTTCTGCCATTTTCTCCTCTGCTTGAGAAATCCATAAAACTCTTACGAGTCCTCCCCACTTCCAACCGTTTTTACCTTAGGAGCTCTCTTAGGGGCCAAGATGTACCATGAATAACTTCTATCTTCACCGGGATCTATTCTTAACTGTGAGGGGAAATCCTGAGGAACATCATAATTCTGAGAATTTTCTTGGAATTTCACCACTAGGGCCAACTCTTTGTATGATGAAGCTTTATTAATATAGCCCCGGATCTGTGCAGCTTTGTATTCAGGGAGCTTTGGCAACTAACGGCGTTTCCATTCATAAGATGTCGCATCAATCAATATGATGGTTTGCCTTCAGGGCAAACCATAGCACACGCCTGGTGTTTTAGATGGGACAGTGTTGGTTAATTGAGAGAATGGTTTGGGTTGTTTTGAGCTTTTTTTAGTCAGCGTTTCAGATCTTCCCACCGTGTGAACACCTTCTGAGAGAGCGCTGCGAGAAACCCCGACATGCAAAGCTGCAAAGGTCAGAGCTTAATCTCTGCGCGGGGTGCAAAGCAAACATCAGGTCAACGGTAACAAAGCAGCATGCTACCACTATGCACTTGGAAAAGCTGTCTTAAATTCTCTATCTGTGAGTGTGTGTGCACATTACAGACATGTGGCAAATATAATTAACCCTCTCTTCTTCTTGGAGTACATCTGCTTAACCATGAAGGCCACTGCCTGTATAGTCTGTGATGTCCTGGTTGCTGCCAGAGATAGCTATAGCTGTTCAACTCAAGGTCACCCACTTTGATCATTCAAAAAGATGAGGGCATCCTTTCACAGCGAAAGTCAAACTGAAACGGAACTTAACTTTGTGTGTGCATTTGTGAGAGCAGTTCACAGCAAGAGGGTGATGGGTTCAAAGTCCAGTCCTTTTTTGTGTTTGCACGTTCTCCCTGTGTCTGCTACTGCGGTCTGTTACCCTCCCCATCTGTGTGCTTGTGAATGCCCATATGTACCTGCATTTTCTTTGACTTTTTATCTCCACCAGCCAGTAGCCTGGAAGGGAATAGGTATTTTGTTGTGTGTGTGTGTGTGTGTGTGTGTTTGTATCTCCCCGCAGCTAATCTTGCATGCAACTGTCAGCCGAAAATTCGTTGTGCAGTTATGACTGTATGATCAAGGACCTCTCATCGTTGGGAGGGATTTAAAACCTTTGAAAAACCTTTGAATACTGCAATTGGGTGGTAACTCTTCAGCTGGTGTGTTGCCCAAGTCCAAGCACTGGAGACAGGCAGTTTGGGCAGGCCGTGCCCCAGAATTTCACTTCTCCCAGTAGGTGGAAAAACAGGTGACTTGCTGTCAAGTCCGAGCACCAGAGAAGGGGAGAAGGGGAGATATGCCTGGCAGATCCCTGCCAGGCATATCTCTACAGAATGAACTCTTCTAGTGGCTTTTGCTTCTATGTTTTACCCTGTGTGCACATATGTGTGCAGTACATCATCAGTAGGGGTGTGGACAGCTTAACAAGGTTCTACTGTATGATTGCACTAATGGCCTGCATGGCTGCCACCTGTGACAGGGGACGCTCAGCTGTGCCTCACTGCCCAGCTGTCAGCTCCGCCTTCCAGCGACAACCTCAAGACCTCTATATCTCCCCACATCAACTGTGTAAAAACAGTCGACTGCCGGAGTGGTCTAACATTGATCGTGGCTACCGCAGCCGGAATCCTGGCCAACCACCAAACATCCATAAATACGCCAAGTTCCATGGAGGTCAGAATCATTTATGTGTTTGACCTCCCAGACAGGAGGGACATATGGCCTTCTAGAGTGCCCCCAAAAATATATTTTTGGCTCAGCAGTAGAGCGCACAGCTACAAGTCAGGCATTGTGGGTTCGATCCCACTGGGGGATATCAGAAAAACAGCATTCCAGCCTTAATCCCCCATGCTCGGTAAATGTGAGACATCTGTTGTAAATCACTCGACTAGGAAACCACCATATAAAACAATGAGTCAATATACCATTTAGCTTGGGAAAGACGCAGCTTCCTGTAGCTCTGATGATGGAGGCGGTTTTGCATCTTAAATTCAAGGAAAATAAGCTAGTCAATAAGCAAGTCTGTGTGTTTAAGAGAGGAAGAGGAGAGAACTTCTGATACAAAGGATGTTTTGAAAATGTAAAACTCGCAAGGACAGATTGTAGCCCACGCAGGATATCTGAAAAACATGCTTCTCAAAAAACGATAAATCCACCAAATTCATGACCAAAACCACCCTCGCTCCTTTTTAAAGTGATAGATTCTCCTGTTTCACATTTTAAAAACTTTGCTCTCTGATGTGTGTATTCTGGGGAGGCCACAGGAATGCTTCCAGGCCACAAATGACAATCTAATGAAACTTGACTGCCACTCGGTTCTTGCTTCCTGTTTTGTTTCTCTCGTCAGGAGTCAATCGGGGTCAAAGCAAATTCAGAAAAGAAAAAAAGAACAAAAGCATTGAATTTTAATGCAGAGCCCGCAGCATTGTGTTAGTCAGTGGTTGAAACATTGAGCCAACATTCACTTTGCTCGCTTTTAAATTTTCTTTACGGCTGCCTTGGCGATATAACACTGTCAGGGTCACCATTCTAATTCCCATGAATAGTCAAGTTTTGCATGCTCGTCCATTGTGAGTGGACAAACGGGGGAAAAATGACACTTATCACAACCAAGTAGATTAGAATCTCATCCACGTCATGACCATGTATGTCACTGATCAGTGTTATCAACATGATGCTTATCCAAAAGCACAGTAGATAAGAGAGTGTCATAAAACAAGAGATGGCCAAAACATTCTAAAAAGAAGAAAAAAACGCAGACAATTTAAATACAAGCACTGGCTCTTATTTCCAAATGCTAATTTCAGAAGTATCCAACAAAGTTTTATCAGGTAGTATCTTATTGTCCTGAGCATATTGTATACTACAGTAATTCTCTCTCTTTGCAGAGACCGGAGACTAATCTCTCATACTGGATGGACCATTTGCGCTCCAGCAACCAAGGCAGACGGTATCATTATGATGAGAACGCTCCCATCGGCCCCCAGCACCCCAGTTCCTACCGGTATGGCGCCAACGTCAATTATGACTACTATTAACTTGGCCGCAGGATGACCTGAAATACATGCTGACTCTGATTTCAGTGTGTTTTGTTGTAGAGCTTTGGAAATTGCATTAATGTGTAGAAAATAAAGCCTGTCACATTTTACATTTACAGCAGATGTTATGGGCCTTTTGCATTACACGAGACAACACATTTTTGTACCTTTCATAAGTCACATTAAGCAACAACGGAAAGGTTTTTCCACAGTTCATAAAGATGCACAAGCTTAAAATCCGCAATAAAAATGACTAGCCAGTCTGGCTGCCAGGCTAAACATGGTTGAGATGGTCCCATAAGCTATGTCCAGCTGACAGCCAACTTAAAACTACTACTGATTTAAGAGCCAGAGGTCCAACGGATGATTTTTATCTTTTGCTTTGATAAAATATGAGGATAAAACAACCGGGATCTAATTGTGCAGCGTAAAATCATGACTGAAACCTAATCAAAAATGTCACTTTATAACAGAGCTTCTAGCAGTAAAACACAACCGCTGATGCATGCATAGGAGAGCGAGTAGGTTGTAAGGTGCACAAACTCCGCTGTTTGCTGGTTTTACGGGGACACTGATAATTGAATAAAATCCACTTCATTCTACAAGCAAAATAACACGGGAGGAAAACACAAGAGACGGAACTCTAACTCCCATAGAAGAACCTAGAGTCCTAAAATGAACTCGTTGGGAGAGAGAGAGAGAGAGAGAGAGAGAGAGAGAGAGAGAGAGCATATCAAGAGTGAGAGAAAGGCAGGCAGCAGGTGGTTTCATGTGCTCATGGCAATCACACATAATAGCAGGTTCCAGTGGTTAAAATACAGAGCAAGGACGAAGTGTTCACCAATATACACACTCTGTCATGATAGGGTCCTTTCCCTCCTTCACAGGGCAGAACTTGGAGCTCTACTTAATATAAGGATGTGACATGCAGGAGGGAAATCTCTCTCTATCTCCAGTTTTCATCTCCATCACCTGTCTTCTTTCTTTTTCCTCTCTTCTTTCATCTCTTTCCACCAGCTCCACTCCCTCTCTCTCACTATGTATCCCCTCTTGTCTCACCCCGATACTCTGTCATCTCTAATCCTCTCCTTCTTTCCTTTGTAGCTCTACTTTTCTCCATTCTATACTCTGCTTCTCTTTTTCCTCTTTTCTCTCCTCTCATTTCCTCTCCCTGTTCTCTGCATCTCTCTCTGATCTATTCTGAAAGGAGGGAACGGAGAAGTTATTATGTGATGTAAATAAAGGTTCTGTTAAAAGTCTCTGTCTCAAATGTAAAGGTTTGACCTGTGAGTTATTGCTTTTGGGGCCTCGGCTTGGATGTCAGTCAACACAAGAGTTCAAGACAGGTATATTTATGGAGACCCCTGCTCCCCTACCTCTGTTCTTTACTCCAACAGATTAGTTCTTCATTTAGGTCAATTTCCTGTGTTTACATCCAACCCCCGTCTCATACAGAGAGACCAGCACACAGACAGGCCATCGTCAAGACCGTCTGTGATGCTTTTCTCTCTGAGATTCCACACAGCAGACAGTCCACAAAATCCGCTGTCATAGCCTGACATTCAGCTCCCAACATTAGGATCGCGCAGGATTAAAACGGGTATAACACTTCCTGACTTGATCTGGATTCAGGTCAGAGAACCAGGAGACAAAACAAATCCTCCACTCATTTGTGAGTTACTTTGAACTTATCTTCAGCTTTCAGAATGGGAGTGGGGAAGGGGGCGCTGAACGTTTCTTGAACTTGTGGAAATCATTTCTACTACCAATGATCCAAAGAAAAGGAAACTCACCCCTGATCAAAGGCGAATCTCAGATTACAGACTTGTAAATGTTAGTCTTCCAACTAAGTGTCCAGGACAATGGATATTTGTGTTCCATAATATCCTACTCACTTCCACTGTACTCTTTAAGATCTCTTCAGGCAGGAATTGTAAAAGCATAGTAAACTATCATGATTATCTTGCTCCAGTTTTCTCTCTATATTGTTTCTCACAGAACCTGACATGAGAAACTGCATCGTAAAACAGCATCCTTGGAATTGAATCACTGCTGTTAAAATGAAATTCCCTCTTTGCTGTTTGGAGCTGCGAGTCATTCATGTTATGCATCTCACTCTGACACATTGGTTCCCAAATCTGAACACAAAGTCCCCTGGGGACGGGGTTGTCTAGTAAAACAGGGATCAGATTCATATTCTGGATTATGACATTCACTACAGGTCAACCAAAAAGGAGGATATGTCACAACAGTTTTCTGTATCTGGGACTTCTTCTATTGTGGCGAAGAAGAGAAAACAGCAGGCAAACTCAACAAACGTTCCACCAGACAAAGTAAAGAAAGAGGAAAAACGGGGTTTCATTGACCGTGACCTAGGGATTTCCAGCTGCAGGGAGATCCAATACGAGAGTGAAACTAGATTGTGACGGATCAGACTTCAATTTCAAGTTCAGTTACCACAACTCAAGATGGAAGCATCATAATATCACTGATGTGGGGAGGAAGAGGAGAACGGACATCTGGACACAACACAGCTCCTGCAGGTGGCTTGAGGAGATTTCAGGGTGAAATCTAATATTTGGAGCTATTCTAGGGTATGGGGCACCGGATAATCCTAGTATTATTTAACTGTGTGGCGTTCATCATAGACGTTCATAGAAGAAGTTGATAAAAAAGAACTTGGAAGTGCCTTTAGTGTGAGATATGCTCATGTATTGATGCTTCCAATGGGCAAAATAATGCACCACACAAACAGACCCTCTCTGATGAAAATCATGCTTCTAACCTCAATCTCAAACTGATGAAATTAGACCCTATTTTCAATCATATAAACTGACGCATTGATGTAAATGCATTTCCACCAATAATAATACCCCTGCTGAGGTCTGGTAATGGACCACTGAGGTTTACTCTCCCACCCTCAAGCCATCTTATACCCAATTCCTCCACCTTGCCCGAGGGCACTTGGGCAACAGCTGCTGAGTAAAAATGAACTCATTATTAAGCTGTTGTGTTGCTAATTTAATTCTCCCACCCAGATTCTCCCCCAAGCCTGTCTGGGATATCAATCCGGAGATAAGTCAGCATGGTTGCAAATTTGTCCAAATTTGTCCAAGTGCAGATCTTGAAATACACACACAAAGTTGGTGCACACAAAAGCTGTTCTATTATTTGTTAAATTGCTTCAACTTTCACAGATGAAGCAGTAGTATGAAAATTCAATCTATGGTAATCTTACAAGACAAAAGTGACATATGGGTCCAGAAGTGATTATGGCTCAGAAAGGATGATGCCCATGTATTTGAAAGATATAACAACTGATATTGGTTGGCAAAGACTTCTCCTATACACATACACATCCCTTCCAAAAACAAGGTGATGGGGACATGACTACCAATGTTCTTAACATACAAGTCTCTCTGTCATGATAATCAGCATGATGACACATCTGAGCTTAATTAGACAATCACTCCTGAATTACAAAACCTCTCAAAATGGGTGAACTCTCCCAAACAACAGCTCACAGAAAAGACGAGCTGGTTGTGCAGAGGCTGCTGACAGATTCAGACAAGGAGTGAAATATCACACGTGTGGTATTTACAACCTGACATTTATACAGACTCTAACCATGTCCTGTAGTTTGCAGAGTATGACCGCCTAAACCTCAGGAGAGTCAAGGTTTCCATGAGGTCAGAATATGAACACACAACACACATGGGGGCACAAGACGATCAAGCCTTCATTCACTATTTTCTTTTTAAACTCGTGTATACTTTTCGTATTGTTTTCAAAAAGAGTCCATCTGTGCATCTCTGTTTTTTTCTGACTGTCTCCATGTTAGATGTAAAATTCTCATCTGACTTGAGGTGTTGAAATCAGTGGTGTTTTAATCACAGACAAACATTTGGCATGTTATTCCCGTGCATCACCTTATCATTTGGTGTGACTGCATTCATGATGAGACAATAAAACATCATGAAAGAGGGGCCATGGTAGTTCAGTGGCAGAACACGCACTTTGGAAACTGATGAGCAAGATGTTACAGATTCAAACCCACTGCAGGCATCAGGAAAAGAATCCGGGCTCAATCCCCCAAGCACCATCTTAGTCCATGTCCATCCCACATAACATGGGGAGTTAGATAGAAAGAAAGAAAGAAAGGATTCCCTTATCAGTCCCACAAGGGGAAATTTGGATTTCTCTGCATTTTTGACCCAACCTATATATTGTATAGGAGCAGTGAGCTGCCAACATATGGCGCTCGGGGAGCAGTTTTATAAACATATAAAAATGGACTTCTCCTAATAAAACAGCATGAAAAACGGAAAAAACACTGAATTGGGTAGAAGAGCAGGGCAGACACCAAAAGGATGGATTTTTATTTTATTTGCAAGGATTTTTTTGTAAAAGTTCTCTGGTGTTCAACCAGATGAGAATATTTTACTCACTAAATTCTCACACAACAGGAATTCTAACTAGGTGGGTTGCTAACATGAGACGCTTGTCCATTTACAAACAGCAGCATCGTGTATATTGAATGGCTGCAGACCAATGTAGTTGGGCTTATTTAAATAACTCTACAGGTGTTTATTCCCTTGAGACACACTGAGGATGAATAGTTATGCAGTAATGGGGCTGCTTAAATTCTCACAGGTGCTCATTTAAGACACATTGTGATTGCAAATTAACTTGTTTCTGCAAGTCACAATCATCTTCTCTGCCGTCCTATGAGATGGGTAGGACATGGCTACAGTCAGAAGCCCGGTTTGTTATGTTACATGGGAAAGCAGATCTATTTTGGATTACAGGTGAAAATATAGTGTTGGGCAGCAACCGTCTGGGGTCAAAAAATGGCTCTGTAACTTGCAATGTGCACTGGCCCCATTTTCAATCCCAACGACAACCCATTTTTGAAGATTGAAAGCTGGATATGAGAACCACAGACTTGACCTGAATGTAGAAGTGCTGTACACTGAACACAAGCTGAATTCAGATACAAGCTGAATAACCAGACATTCACTATTATTGCTTAGTCACTATTATTTAGCGGGGTTATAGCGCAGGAGGTCAGGTGGTCATCTAGTAATTGAAGATTGGTGGTTTGAACCCTAAACCCTGCAGGAAATATGTCGAGGTGTCGTAGAGCAAGGCACTGAACCCATAACTGCTTCTTGAGTGCCACACGGTGGCTGCCCTCACTGCTCCTATACAATATGATCGGTTAAATCCAAAGAAAAAAAATTCCACTGGCCATAATCATGTGGCAGTAAAACAATTCTGATTCTTATTCTTCATTTCTTGTAATATGCCGTAAAGAGTCTACATTGAGCCTTTGTCGCAACATAAAATCTTGAATTGGCTCTTTGTAAACGCGCAATTAAAATTAAATATGTGATAAATACAACACATGTACACAATTATCTCATTCATACATCATGTCCTTAATGAGGTTTCCTCTCTGATCAGCTGTTTCTAAGCAGTAGAGTCTGAGAAGAGAGTTTTATTATGCTGCCAGTGGATAGTCCTTCACTCCCCATGGCAACACACTAACCAATATGAAACCTCTTCTCTTTCATGTCGATATGTTTCCATCCTTTGACCTTGTTACATGATAGCCAGAGTGACTCATTCACTCTTTTATCACAAGCTCCTGCGGTTTAGAAGACAGGGTCATCTGCCCTGCTCTTCCTCTCTAAAACTGAGTTACCAGATCCGAAGAGGGAACAGATGCTCTCTGAATCAGCGCAAACTGAAGTCTAAACTCTTCCAGAGTGTACACTGTATTTTGACAGGCCAACTTAGTGGACCTGAGCTTGAGGTGTATGTTTTGTTCATATGAGAGCCCTGCTGGGATTCCTTATCAATTATTATTATTATCACTTTTAAAAAGCAAATTAACACATGAATGAGAATAATGACAATTACAAAAGCTTCCCATGAAGCAGATGTGGAAAATAAATGCAGGGTTCAGATGGTGTTGGTCTGTGTGTGTGTGTGTGTGTGTGTGTGTGTGTGCGCGTGTATCAGCATGTGTTATGGCCAATTAAGGCAATAGATTAAATAGTTGCTGAATATTTTAGATCAAACTGTTCTGGTTGGTTATTCAAATCACTATGTTATGAAATGTTATCTGCCTATTAAAGGGGCTAAACATTGTGAGAAGCAGTTTTCTATTTTTCCGATTTAGCAGTATTGTTAGATATTAGTTGAAATGCCTGATATGGTTCTGATCCGCATGACGGACAAAATATAGAAAAAAGTTTGTCTGTCATGTCCATGGGTTATGGCTCACTGGACTAGATATAAAAAATAAAGTAATTTTCTAGTTGACTTTTTATACAGTTTGTTAAATTCCCTGCTTGTCCCATTACTACCAGTTACCATCAAGTTTTATATCCTCAGCTTTCTGACGGCAAAATGCAAGAGGTGTGCACAGCTCCTCAGTACCACTCATATATGTAGGGAGGGCACTTGATCTAACATGATTGGTCCTCATGTTTGATAACCAGGGTTAAACATCTATTGATACATTTGGCTCAGTGAACAGAAAAATTACCTGGTGCTGATTTCTGCTCTGTAGTTTGAGATGATTCCTGGCTTTGACAAATGGCCTGGTTGACCTCTTCATACTGTGAAAAGAAAAAAAACAGAAACATGAGACATCTACAATAAGCCCCTGTGATCAGCTCTGCTATCTTTTTTTTATTCAATGGTTCCTGATCTCCTCTGGAAAAGTTTTTTTGACTTGCAAAGTGTGAGCTCACCTTCAAGGAGCAAAACCGCCCCCTTGCTGTGGTGCCACTGCCACCCTGTCAACTTGATTAATGTAATGTAACTATGTCACCAGATGCAAGGTCTGCAGATGATCATGCCAATACAACTTCACAGATATAAAAAATTCAAGGCTGGAAAAAAGCCAACGCCTCCTCCTAAAGAATAAGTCCAAAGGCCTTTTTTACACTTGACATTTTCATGCAGCTTGAATCAAGTTAAGATGTGATGTAGTTGGATTTTATTTCTGGCTACATCGAAATACTTCACTTCCAAGAGGTGTTTTACATGCCTCAATTCGTCCTCATGTTGTGGGAGGGGACAGGGATTTAGGTGGGGCTTGGGGGATTAAGGTAGGATGCCCTTACTTATGCCCCACGTTGGGTTTGAACTCAGATGGAGTGTGCAGAAAAATCGCCGGATGTTCCCTATAATGCCCTACGGTGGGGCCAAATCTGCAACGCCCAGCCCACCTCCCCTCAACACAAGTACCCCACCACCAAGCCACCCCAGTCCCTCTTGCTGCCATAAATATGAACTATTAATTTGCTGTATCAGCCAAGTCATTGGCAAATTCATCTTCATCAGACATGTGCCATTTGACAACTTTTTGTTTTCAACTAAGGGTTTAGACTACCTTCTTTGAGAAGGCATCCCCATTTAATGTTGAGTTGATTGTTCTTTTGCAAGTCTCTTTTTTTCCATTTTTAACAAATTGTTACAGGACATAATCCAATAGACATCACCTGCTCTTCTCCTGTCCATAAACAAAACACCAAAACACAACCTTTGGTCGTTCTGGCTTCCATAAGTCACAGCCCTGGAGATGTAGGTAAGATGACTCAGGAGAGTCATCTATACCGTTTGCTGTCATCTCTCATTTCTACTTGACAGCCGAGATGACCCCCTCCTACTTACTCCTGCAGCAAATGTGTTGGATTAGAAAGGTTGAAAAGAAATAGAAATGGCCTGGAGACATGTCAGAGACACAGCACTGATGTGTGTTATGTGTATGAGTGTGCAGGTTTTCCTGGTGTGCACAAGTCTGTTTTCACACGTGTATGCGTGCTTGTGAAATTGCATATATCAGTCTGTGTGGAACTGAATGCATGTACGTGCTGGTCTGCCTGCGTGCGTCTGCATATATTTTGTCCACCCATTAATACATTTCCCAGAAACTGCAGCTGTTGGACTTGATCCCTTGCCATTGGAAGTCAGAGAGAGCACCTAGAAAGGCTTGGGTGGAGGAGCTAGGTTGAGGGAAGGGGAGAAGGGGTATACAGACAGTGCTCCTCAGGGAAATGGAGGTCATTGTGCTCAGCTGTTTCCTCAAGCATGGCGTTCCGCTTGATGGGTAAAGGATGGATTTCAAGAAGTAAGCAATAGTTTTTAGTCCATGTGTCTCCCGACATGTACAAAAAGGATAAAATGGGTGTAGATATGGAGGACAGTAATAGAGGTATCCTTTGTATAAAGAATATAAATGGGTGTAGATGTAGTGGATAGTGATGGGGGTGTGGGTCAGACTAAAGACAACAGTGTTGTAGTAGACCATCTCATCTCAGCTTCTCTCAAATTTTCATAGATAGTTTAGCTTCTAACAATTTCTCCTCGCCTCATATTTTATCTGTCCAACCCGCTGGAGGCCACATGTGTCACCCACGTCACATCAGTCTCACCATCTTTGATCCCACTATATCACATCTCAGAGAGGGTTGATGATGTGTGTTCTCCCCAGACAAGAAAAAGCTCAAAGATCATATCTAACGTCTTCAAAGTGGCTGTGACATAACTTGTTTTCCTCTCAACATACCATGAGGACAATCAATTCTACTATCACAGAGCCATACAAACATGCTTTCAGCTGATGAGGTCACTAACCCGTTATCATCCGCTAAGATTACCTCGAGCACACATTTCAAGACACACAAGGCCTGAAAGTAAAAGAAACTGACACCATTTAAGTGTCTATAAAGATACCAGTTATAACCCATGAAAACACTCATGTCTTCAAGGATGAATGGTAAATGGACTGCATTTGCACACCGCGTTTCTACTCAACTGACCACTCTGGGCGGTCAGTAGAGTAGAGACGCTATATGCCTCACATTTACCGAGCGTGGGGGAGTAGGGCCCGATGCCCTTTTTTTCTGATCCTTTGTGGTGGGATCAAATCCGCTTCACCCAACTTGGAGGTGCGCATTCTACCACAGCCCTTAAACAAACAAGAACAGCACAACCACTAAAGTCTATCACAGCGAGCCTAAGGTATTTAAGACAGTGATATCTGAGAGCTCCTCCCAAAGTGTGTTCCTGCAGAGTGGTTGTCTTCATCTGCAGCCAGAGGGGAGGAGGGGGAACAGCGAGGGGTTGAGGGGATGGCAGGTGTCATTTGCTATAGTCAGAGCTCTAACTTTAGAAGACATGTCAGGGATTTTCAGGAGCTTGTTTCTATTGGTGAGGGCATGGTAAAACAGCAGGATAGGTTCGATAACAGGCCAGTACAGAGGGAGCAGGAGGTGGGATTTGGCTGAGAAACCCCTATGTTTTGCAGATGGCCAAGTCTTTGTTCACAGCGTTTATTGACGTCTGTGTCATGTTGATCAAAATTTAATCCAGCCCATTGTTGTTTTAACAGTGAGATGAGTATTATCACTGGTTTACTTTGGAGTTGAGTTTTTGACTCAGAAGTGCCCCGTTTGCACTGCCTCTCTCGGTTGGTGTTGCATGCTTCCTGCGTTATCAGATAGATCTGTAGAGCTACAGTAGGATCACGGTTTTGCATCTGGTATCGGCCCTGTTGGTTTTCAACTACTCTCATGTTATCTGTGCTCAGCAGAAAGTGCTGGCTTATGGATTGCTGTTACTGATTTTAGCAGGCTATCCATCATAAGGAGGAATATGGTCCACCCAGTGACGGTCCCCAACAATCCCTGAAAGAGAATAGGAACTGGCATAACAACATCTTTGTACAGACAATTTAACTGCTAGGATAGAAAGTGTAGTAAAATAAAGGGAAGAAAGGACAGAAATGAGTCACAAGGCCAGGAACACCAGCACTGCTGAGCTTCCTCAAAGTCCAAATGTCAGAAATTAAGAACCATATCTAATGCCAGATCAAGTCGATGGAAACTTCAAAACTAGCTGTACATTAAATCATAGTGTACGATGTGTAGATTACAAGTCTTCTGTGTGCAATGCTAATTACAATTATTTGTAGACAAGCATGGAACATATTCACAACCACACAGATGGGACTCATGTCCAAGTCCCAGGGACCATCAAATAAACCAGAACATTTTATGGGCTCATTTTCATTACATCTATATTACTATGAATGAAAATATCTGATAAGGTTGTCACGTGAATATGTAGGACATGAATGCAACCGCTTGGCCATTTTCAAATCCAGGACCCAGCAGCAACAAAACGAAAGCAACAAGGGGGGGGGTAGGCACATCAAACCCTGCTGATGTAATGAATATTTCCTGCAGACTTTGTCTTAAAATTGAAGGAAACAGTAGTCAAGTTTACAAGAAAACCACATGTTCCTCAACCCACCTATGGTCTGCTGGTAGAATGTGTTCCTGGGAGTAATTGGCTCCATGCAAAAATGGTTAGCAGTAGCCCTGTATTTGTTTATTGGAGCCTTCAGCACCAAGTAAAATCTCATGGAAGTGTTTTATGAATGGCATATTTAGTCATGTTTATTCCGGGTTGGATGATTTATTGTCCCAGCACCAAATGCAGAAATGCATGAAATGGCAAAAGCAGCCAGTGTGAAAGAAAGTCCTACTGCAATCAAATTAAAGCAGAATCAGACAACTTCTGAACTGACACTCTTGGCCTTTATGGTTTGCGATGCCATTGCAAACATAACCAGATTGCCCTCTATTTATCAGCCGCCTGGTTACTGTCCAAAGCAAGAAACAACCTTAAGGATCCCAATTTGGACCAAAACCCTGATCTCAATGCCATGACAAAGGCAGAGCAAGATATCTGCTCATATTAATAAGTAGGCCGGTTGAGTTACTCCCTGATCCAGCAGAAAGAACACCACCTGAATTTCAGCTTGGAACCCTCTCAAATCCTGGGTGTTGTACCAAACTCTTGTTTCCACGTAAAATTCTGTATCCCCTGACCAGGATTCAATATAAGAATGGAGACACTTGATTTAATCTTAACCTAACCTTAACCTAAGCTCAACCGAACACTTATCTTAGCCCAACCATAACCAATGGCTAACATGTCTCCCTGCAAACACATTTATGGCTGGAGGAAACTGAGTTCAATACAACACCAGAGCTCTCTCTAGCGAGTAAATCCCTGTCCACGGTTCACTCCTGTTTTATCTAGTCTTCAATCATTCTCCCTCTTCATTTTCTGTCTCCTCTGTCAACTGGGTTCTTTTTCTTTTGCAGTGCAGTTTCCACCCTCAATTCAGTTGTTGACCTGTAGGCCATTGCTGAGCCTGCTACTAGGTGGTTGATCTACTTGCAATATTGTAAATTGATTGTCCATGAAAAATTGTGCCTAGTGGCAGACATAATTGCACACTGAAAGCGAGACTTACAGAGAACCAATGTAAACACTGATAGTGTCATTATTCTACAGCAATTGCACTCTGAAATCACCATTTACTTCACAATAATGAATTGCTTTTGGGGCGGCATAGCTCAGTGGGTAGACCAGTCATCTGGCAATCGGATAGTCACAAGTTTGATCCCTGGTCCTGCATACAGCATGTCAAGGTGTCCTTGAGCAAGACACGTAACCCCTAACTGCTCCCAGAGCACCATATGTTGGCAGCTCACTGCTCCTATACAATAGGTTGGGTCAAAAATGCAGAGAACAAATTTCCCCTTGTGGGACTGATAAGGGAATCATAAAGTGAACAAGTGGTCGACCTCCACTTTGATTAACAAAGATCATTAAGGAACTTGTTATCTTTTCTATCTCTAGAGCGTTGTCTGTGTGTGTGCTCACACAATGAGAGGTCCATTTTTACATGCCCCGATTAGTCTCCACAATGTGGGCGTGGACACAGATTTAGATGGAGCTTGGGGGATTAAGGCGGATGCTCTTCCCGACACCTCATAGTGGGTTTGAACCCGCAGCCTCCAGCCAGTTTGTTCCTGAAGTACTTGCTCTACCACTGAGCTAACACAACTCTGTATAGTGTTGTGCATATGTTTTTCCCTTCAATGTCCTATTGTTTTTTTTTAATATTTCTTATATTTTTTTCCATTTCATCTTGTTTTCTTTTTCTGTGTCCAAATGCTAGAAGTTGCTGTGCATCACAGTTAAATTCCTAATGTCCACAGGCACACTTGGCCAGTAAAGTTGATGCTGATTCTGACTGGCAGGCGTGGTGGAGCTGTAATCAATAGCGGAACAACACCAGAATGCTAAAATGTTGAATGATAGCTGCTACACGTGTCGTACTTTTATCTCTATCAACACTGATCCTGTGATATCCTCCTTTGTATTAAACAACACGGGTCATAATAAGTGATACAAGTCATCATTATGTTGTTTAAAAAAAAGCAAACATCTTTTTGAGCGTGATAACCTCCTCAACCAAGTAGATGGTACAGCCAACCATAAGACCAAATCTCATCTTCTGACTGAGTGAGTCAGAGGCCAGGTTCATGAGGGGCTTCACATTTCAAAAAGGGCATGGTGGAATACTGCTGGTGAATTGTAACTCCCATACTGTGATGTAAACCCAGTGTGTAGAGGTGTCCATAGGTGGTCATGGTGATAACCATAGACTTAGGTTTTGCTCTCCACTTGATGTCTGTCTAGATCAATTTCTACTGGCCCCCAGATGGTACTTGAATTACACAAGGCAACAGGCCAGTGTGAGTCAGGCTTTAGGATTAATTTTCAAACCTATATGCACACATACACGGAGCCACGTATGCATGCATGTGAACGTGCACAAAGCTATTTTTGCCGCAGTGTATGAAGAGTTTTAAGTGGGGTTACACCACAGAGTAAATAAGTGTCTCTATGTCTTAATGCATGCTCAATAAACCAGGTAAGCAGATCGCAAAAAAAGGGTTGAAATTAAATCTCAGGACATACCACATTTCACTGACCATATTAACTTGGTGGACACCCATATCAAATTCAAAAGCGCAGACCGGTAGTGATTCCGTATGTGGCGGGAGTGTCGGAACAGTTGAGACGCGTGTTTTCAAAACATCGCGTCTCAGTTGCTTTCAAACCCCTGAACACACTGCGGCAAAAGTTGGTCCACCCCAAGGATCGGGTCCCCCGGCACAAACAGAGTAACGTAGTGTACGCTGTTAAATGCCAGGAGGACTGCAGTGACTTGTACATCGGGGAGACCAAACAGACGCTGGCTAAAAGGATGGCGCAGCATAGGAGAGCCAACACGTCGGGTCAGGACTCTGCGGTCTACACCCACCTACAGGCGAGTGGCCACTCATTCAAGGATGATGATGTTCACATCCTTGATAGGGAGGAACGCTGGTTTGAGAGGGGGGTGAAGGAGGCCATTTATGTGAAGAGGGAACGACCGTCGTTGAATAGGGGTGGTGGCCTGAGAGTACATCTATCGGCGTCTTACAATGCCGTGATCGCAAACATTCCCCAATCCTCTGTGAATGGTGCCTATTGTCACTGAATGTGCAGTTGATCACCCAACTTGCATGTGAAACCAGCCTATTGTTGTGTGGTATCAATGTACCGTTTATAAGGAGGGGGCTGTTTGCGTTCAGCTCAGACTGAAGAAGTCACCTGGTGAGTGACAAAACGTTTCTTAAATAAACTTCTGATCCAGCTGAACAGATTCACCTCTTTTTGTGATTTCCCTACCTGGATTATTGAGCATGCATCAAGACAGTTATCTTCTATGGTCCCAGTGCAGTAGCAGTCAATAATTTTGTTTTAGCTTTTTGCGCCTATTCGCAGCTGTAAGCACTCTCTCCCTCTCCTCTTTCTAGCTTTGATTCCAATGCATGAGAAGAACGAATTTCCACCACGGGCATTGAATTTGTTCCCTCGGCCCGCTACTAATATATGCCCAGGGTAAGCATGCTTACAAACCAATCAGCTGTTCTTTCATTCTGGTACATTATCTCTTCCTAGGTAAATTATGATGTGTATTTGATTAACGTCATCACGTACACGTTCATGCTGTTGACTAAGGTCAGTGAGAATAGACAGTACTGTAAACATCAGCAACCTTCGGGATTTTGCAAATTGGATTTCATGAGATAAACCAAGTTACTTTCTAAAGGCAGCTTAAAACCACCTTTGAAACCCTTCACATTCAACAGGGAAGGGTTGCGAAGGGATTCCAAAAAGCCTGTAATGAACGTAAGAAATGGCTATGTGGCTGTGCAGTGACTAGCCACCTCTTTTGTTACTCCTGTACGTTGTTTTCCATGGCTGATTATAGTGTGTGGACTCAGAACTTAAAAACCAAACGAATACGCTCAGTAAACCACAGTACACATCAGAGGCCAAGTAGCATTGAAAACATTTGGCACCACTGCACTCAACCAATGGCATTTCTGCTTGGCAGAATGTTTAATTAAGGTTATTAAAATATTTTATGCTTACCCAATCTTAAAGCACACGGCACATGCGTGATACTTTTCATGTTAAGTTAATCTTATCAGTGAGAGACAGAATAATGAAAAATAATCACAGAAAATTACTCTATATGAATTCTAAACATTTATTTGTATTTCAGCGAGGAAAATAAGTATTTCAACCCCACAAACCAGCAAGAATTCTGGCTCCCACAGTCAAGGAGGCACAAAAAATAGTCATTTTACTTAATTACTACTCCTAATTAAGTACTCATTACAGGTATAAAAGACACATGTCCACAGAATCAATCAATTCATCAGATTCCAACCTCTCCAAAATGGGCAAGACCAAACAATTATTTAAGGACATCAGGGACAAAATTGTAGCCCTGCACACGACTGGAATGGACTACAAGACCATTAGTAAGTAGCTTGGTGAGAGGGAGTCAACTGTTGGTGCGATAATTAGAAAATGGAAGACACAACAATTAACCATTAATCTCCCTTGGTTTGATGCAAGATCTCACCTTGTGGAATGAACCTGATCATGAGAAAGGTGAGGGAACAACCAATAACTACACGGCAGGAGCTTGTTGATGATCTCAAGGTAGCTGGGACCACAGTCACCAAGATGACCTCTCCTACCTGTGTACAATCCTGTCGTACACAGGCAATAAGCTGTGTCCCATACAGGGATGAGATGGTCCGACGAGGCTGACGAGACTCTGAAGGACTGTTTTGAGACAACTGTGTGAGAGGAACTATACGGCGGCCATGGGGAGGACATCAACAGCCTTACTGAGTGTATTACGGCTTATATTAATTTATGTGTGGAAAATACTGTACCCAAAAGGACCGTACGGTGTTTTTCAAACAACAAACCGTGGATTAATCCCGATATAAAGACTCTTCTTAAAGAGAAGAAGAGGGCCTTTTAGGTCAGGAAATAAGGAGAAGCTGAGGGCTGTGCAGAAGGAGCTCAGGAGAAAGATCAGAGAGGGCAAGAATGGCTACTAGAGGAAGGTGGAGGAGCAATTGCAGCAAAACAATATCGGAGGAGTCTTGATGCATGCTCAATAATCCAGGTATGGAGATCACAAAAAAGAAGTGATTCAGATCCACTGGATCAGAAATTTATTTAGAAACGTTTCATCACTCACCAGGTGACTTCTACAGTCTGAGCTGAAAACAAACATCCCCCTCCTTATAAACAGTACATTGATACCACACAACAATAGGCTGGGTTCCTATACAAGTTGGATGACCAACTGCACATTCAGTGACAATGGGCACCATTCACAGAGGATTGGGGAATATTTGCAATCACGACATTGTAAGACGCCGACAGATGTACTCTCAGGCCACCACCCCTATTCAAAGACGGTCATTGCCTCTTCACATAAATGGCCTCCTTCACCCCCCTTTCAAACCAGTGTCCCTCCCTATCAAGGACGTGAACATCCTCATCCTTGAATGAGGATGTTCACGTCCTTGATAGGGAGGGAGGAAGGGAGCTACAGATCACTAGCCTGTGGCTCTCCTATG